>CAUYQV010062901.1:0-50778 GCA_963574575.1 Galagoides demidoff
GGGCGCCTGTGGTCCCAGCTACTTGGGAGGCGGAGGCAGGAGACTCGCTTGAGCCCAGGAGTTGGAGGTTGCTATGAGCTGTGATGCCATGGCACTCTACCCAGGGGGATAGCCTGAGGCTCCGTCTCAAAAAAAAAAAAAGAAAAAGAAAAAAGAAAATGGCTAGAAAGTCAAGAGAAAGACGTTTGCTAGATGTCAAAATCTGTTTAGCTGTAGTTGAATATACCCAGAGGTGGGCAGGACCCATCAGATCCTACAGTTCTCCATGAGTGGGAGAGGGTGCATGTCTACCAGGCGGCCTGCTGCTCTCTGCTGGAAAGATGATTCCACACAAGGAAGATAAAAGGCAGAAGGATTGTGTATGGAAGAGGGAAGAGAGAAGGTAGGAGAACAGAAGCAGTCAGAAGTGAGGAAATGTCTCTGTCTCCATGTCTGGTTGCATTCTACAAAGAGATGGCCTCTCGGCCGCTCCTTTACGGACCCAGTTGCAGCCATACCAAGGTGAACTTCATGGTATGCGGACATGAGACACAGGGGGCCTGGACCTGTAGCTTTTGTTTCCCATGTAGTGTGTCTGGGGACCTGCCCTTTAGAGGGTCTTGGAATTGAATTATGAACTTGTGGGTGGGAAATGAAGTTCATAATAGTGACGGTGAAGGGAACTCTTGGCAGAGATCAGGGTGTGTGGGGGTGTGTGGATGGACAGTTTCATTCCCTGGAGAATGAGGCAGAAAGGCAGAGGACAGCCCAGTCAGCTGGGGGCAGTGGGAGAGGGTAAGATGGAGGGGAGAGAAAAAGGGAGGGGGAAGAAGAGAGAAATAAAGGGAGGGAAAGAGATTAGGTGGAGGGGCTGGCCGCTCTCCCAGGGCTCGTGGGGGGTCCGAGTTGCTCCTCACTAATACTACAGAGAGATTTCCAGAGCCCCCTCCACGAGGGATGCGCCACTCATTGTTAGAACAGAGCCAGGCAAGGGGTTGGGAATTAGAGAGGCTAAGAAATTACCTTGCAAAAAACCTCCCTAAAACATTACTTAAAAGGACCATTTCAATGATCAGCTCAGACTAAATTCAGAAATAAAAAGGTCTAAAGTTCATTTTTGCTTTCCTACCCGGTGTGTAAGAGCTCGTAAGGAAGACCAGCAAAATTACAGATAAAATACACAAAGTACACTGTATCTGTGAGTGAATTTGTAACCCTGGTACATTTTCATGTGAAAAGCAACAAAGTTAAAAGTCAAGGAAAAAATGCCAGAGATAAAAGAAAGGGTTAATAGCTTTTACTTAAACAGAACTCTTTCAAATAAATAAGAAAAATGCTAAGACTTCAGAAGAGGAATGGGCAACAATAAAAACAAAATAATCAACGTATAAAATGGCTAACAAGCACATAATACTTAATAAGCTGAGAAATGGAAAATTAAATAACAGTATCATTTTCACTTATCAGAGAGGAAGTGTTGACACAAGTTTTCCCAAAAATCAATTTAGCAATGTGTATCAAAATGTTTACATCTTTTGATCTATTAATTCCACTTCCAGGAAATTATCCTGAAGAAACCACTAGAAATGTGGACACAGTTAATAGTGAAATTCAACATGACTCAAGATATATGGAAAGATCTGAAAATGTAAATTTTAATTCCTTTCCCAAGCTCACAAACAGATAAACATCTCCCTGTTCTCATTTTAAAATTAGACTAGTAGAGAACCTAATACGTTTTCTTGCCATTCTATTTCAGTCTTTTATCAGCTTTGCAGTAAAGCCATCCTTTCTCATGCCCCACTGAAGTACATTCTGCCTTAATTTAAGCCCAAGTTTGCTTTCACATGGACACAATGAGTAACTCTGTCACATTCTTTCGTTAAATTATAAGACAAAAATCCTTTCTTGGCCCCAATATTTCTTCCTTGTTTCAATGAGCACTCAGTTCTGGGACTAGAGCTCTTTTTGATTGCTTAAGATCAATACTTGGCTTCTTATCAGGCCCTTGGCACCCCACCTGGCCCAGGTCCTTGGGGCTTGTGTGCTCCCTTAGCCCACGAATGGGAAACAGGTCACAGAAAGACGAGAGCACAAATGCCACATGGTGTGAAAAGACCTCAGGTTGATGGCCACACCTGCCCTATAGGTGCATGGGAAGAACTCAAGGCAGCATGGTGGAATCACATACCAAAGGGGTGGAAACTGAATTCATTTTGTGCTGCTATAACAGAATACCTAAGCATGGGTCATTTAGAAAGAACTGAGATTGATCTCCCATGGTTCTGGAAACTGAAAGTCTAAGACTAGGGTGCTGGCATTTGGTATTTGGTGGAGGCTGAGTCCTCTGGAGGGAGGAGTGGTGTGTCTTCATGTGGCAGAAGGCACAAAGGCAAGAGAGGACAAATGCCCTCCGTGAAGCCCCTTTATGAGGACACCTGATCCCATTCACAAAGGAGGAGCCCTAAATGGCCTTGTCACCTCTTAAAGGCCCCATCTCTTAAAGCTATCACATTGGTAGCACCTGCATTTTGGAAGGGAGCCATTGAAACCAAAGGAGAAACTCAAGAATTTCTAAACAATTTCTGCAGGTGGACAAGGGAGCTGGTAAGGTTGGGAGGGTTGGTGTAGTTTTTTGGCGGCATTGAATCTGGGCAGAGAGAATGTATCTTCAGAAATGCTTCACAATGCTGTTCATTGTGGTTATGAGTGGACAGTACCAAGTGGGACTATATGAGGATCACACAGAGAGAGGGTAAGTCATGGGAAGAAGCATGAATGTCAGCCTATAAACTATTTGGGGCCAGTGAACACAAAGCAGATAAAACCAATCAGATTTTAGTGTTGATTAAAAACACAGATACTGTGAATGGCAGGTGTGAGGATGAAACTGGAGTTATAAGTACCAGTAGAATGAATTATGGACCCTAAAAGAGCAAAAGAGGGTATGAAATAGAGGAGAAGGGTCCAAGAGAAGACAGAATCGAGAAGACTTACAGACCCTCTGGAAGTGGGGCTCAGGGTGAGGAAAATAAGACCTGATGCCACCTCTCTAAAAATGTTACCTTAGAAAATATTTGGGCTATTAAGTAGTCCTCATACTTGAGTATATGTGAGAATCCCTGGAATCCTGTGAAAAATATAAATTCCTGGGCCACACTCTCAGATTGCTAAAGTGGGGGAAGAGGCCTAAAAGCGTATTCATGGTAATCCCAGGTGATTCTTTGGTAGCTCCACTATGAAAATCTCAGCAAGGAGTATTTTAAAGAGATTTTCCCTTTTAAGTAATTTGAAAATTACTACCCCCAATGAAAAAATAGTGGATAACCATGTGCAGTGAAGACAACAACAAAGAAATTTCACAGTAGAAATGTTAGAGTACAGTCATGTATACATGCGCTCACGTGAAATGTAGGACACTATGTATGTGCCCACATGGAGTCCGGGATAGTACCCAGGTCCCCATAGGGAGTGTGGGCAGTATACATGTGCCCATATGGAATGTAAGGGCAGTATACATGTGTCCATATGGAGTGTGGGGCAGTATACCCAACTCGGCCTCCAAGAGTGTTAGAATTACAGACATGATCCATCACTCCTGGCCATCATTTTAAAATTCAAAATATATCATTCCTGAATGATACTAATAAACAAAATCCAAATTCCCTAACACCATGAGAACATCACAGATTTGGCAATGAACTCATTCTAATTCATACAAAGACAAAGATGTGAGTGTGAGGATGCCACTGATAAACAGATTTAATTATTGTTGTTCCTATTAGTTTAAACCATCAATGTATTGGAAAGGCCTCCAGGAATACTTTAATGACAAAGTATATGTACCTATATATATAAATAAACTTAAAAAAAGATCAAAAGCTTTCTCTAAACGGTACCAGTAAATCTATCATAGTTACATACGTCTTGACTTGGGAGGTAGGCAATTTGCAAACAGCTCACAAATTTTTCTTGAGCAATTTCTGATTAGCAAAAATTTAAAGAGAACCAGCATACCAGTGTGCACAGAGCATTTGGAAGTGTGTATTCACACTCACCGAGGCTGGATGCCTTATCCCCAAGGCAAGCCAGTGAAAACACCAATGGAAGTGAGATACATTGAAAAACACTTTGAGAGGGAAAGTGCCTTTAAATTATTTTTGGAAAGTTACCACATATTTTACTTGAAACAAAATGAGAGCTAAAAATAATTCCACCACCATTCCACACCTAGTCTCTATAGGACACCCTTTAGATTTCACTGCAAAGTTCTACTTAGTGAACTCCCAAATGAACGTGGTTGGACCCAGATAAGACATTTCTTTACAGGTCACAAGGAGGTGAGAAACAATTCTTGAATTTCAGCTCCTCAGCAACCCTTTGTCAAACTTGAAATGGTCCAAGACAGAAGGTTTGGGAGTAAGTGTAAATAGGTCACGTCCAACCCAGTCTGTAGTTTAAAAATCCCCCTGGCTCAGACTGGTCTCGAACATGCAAGCTCAGGCAATCCACCTGCCTTGGCCTCCTATGTGCTGGGATCACAGGCATGAGCCACAGCAAGATCTTGTCTCTAAAAACTAGCCAGGCATTGTGGTGGGCACTGTAGTCTCAGCTACTTGGGAAGCCGATACAAGAAAATCTCTCTAGCCCAGGAGTTTGAGGTTTCTATGAGCTATGATGCCATGGCGCTCTACCAAGAATGACAAAGTGAGACTGTCTCAAAAAAAAAAAAAAATCCCCCAGCACGTGGTTAGCGGTGTTATGGACCTTGCTGGAAGGAGGTCTCTGAGTTTTACCTGCCTGCTCTCTTTACTAGACCTAGAATCTTCTTCTTCCTCTTCCTCCTTCTCCTGGGGTAGCCTCTGTTGGTATTGTGATCTGAGTCTAACTCTGATCTCCAGTCATGGCCAAATTCCAGGACCTTGACTCTGGGTTCTATCTCTGAGTCTGATGGACTTGCTACTACTGAGATATAGGAATAGAGTTTCATATAAATTTGCAATTATAAGCACATGTTTTACCAATGTGTGTTTGTATATGTAAATAAAAATCAATGAAATGTATTATATACCATATACAGGGTAGGCATAGCTTTCGTGCACAATTTAAAATTTTACAGTATTTTAAATTGCACATGAACTTTATGACCACCCTGTATATTATATCCTTATGTATTATATAAGACAGTAAAAAAATCAAGCAATCCTATGAAAACATTCAGACTTCCAGTGGCTCTGGCATTTGAGTTTCCCTAATAGTCACTTGTTAAAAAAAAAAGATTCCTAGTCCCTGTTCCCCACCCTCCCATTTGTGAAGTCAGGGAGGAGAACCAGAAAATGTTTTTAATGAGCACCCCTGGTGATTCTCATGTGGGTCCACTTTGAAAAACCTAGGAAAATGTTTTCTTTCATTTTTCCCTTCTAAATAATGTGTAAATTACTACTCCCAATTAATCATTAGTGGATACCATGTACAAGTGAAGAGAAGGGAAAGATGATGGTATATGGATGGGTTAGATAATTGATTGTCCCTTGTGCCCTTGTAAATAGCCTCATTTAGCTACTACATTAACACAAGCAACCAACAAACATTCTTAGGTCGGCTGAGGAAAATCAGGAGCTTTTCAACAGATATTATTATAGCAAGGAAAAGAGAAAATAAATTATTTTTTTCTACACTGACACGTACGCTTGACCAGGTATTGGCTAGGCAGTTTTGTTTTTTTTTTAATAGAATATTGCTTTCTGATTACCTAGAGCTTGTTGTTTCAGAGATAGCATGCTGGGGAGGCAAGATCTTATCTGTGGTGAAGAATATATTCTGACTACAAACAGCAAAATGAAATTCAAAGTTGTCTCCTAGCTACTGATCTTAGGGGGCATCTAAAAAATTTTGTAAATGACACTAGCCCTCATGCGCTGACCCTGACATTCTAGCATGCCGAACATCAAAGGGACATGGGCACACAGACTAAAGTTGAAAAAAATTGCCCAAATCCTAAGGGGTTGAGCTCTATTTCTGAAAAACAACTTTGATAAAAAGCCTATAAAATCATATAAAACTGGGGTCATAGAAAAATTTGGAACAATTATTCCAGATTGTACTAATTTCTAAGAATGACTATATTCATGATAAACACACAGCCTATGAGATTCTGGCTTCTGCCACCTTCCAAATAAAGTAAGAAACAGATTCTCCTACTTTTCCTTTTTTGTTCTTGGCTTCTAAAGCTGTGCTTGGTAAGTAGATTTCTAAGCACGTGAGGGAGATAAAAGCTTTTTTTCATGTGGGGTCCAAGAGAAGGTGGTTGGGAAGGACCTGGAAAATGTTGCCACTAATAACCTGCCCAAATTAGGTAAACGCAGGGGGTGAACAAAAGACCTAATAATTATATTTTTAAAGTAAAAATGTAATGGCTGAAAAGGGAAAAGCCAATGAATTGAATAGGCAGTAAGTCTGGCTCCTAACTCTAAGCATTTAAGAAATGTTTTATAATAATGGTGGTTGAACGTGAACACCCACCCATTGCCAGAATGAAAGTAAATGAAATCCCTTAGAAGACCTTTGATCAGGCACTAGCCTCGGACAGAAATCAGCTTGCTCTGAGACAGAAGCAATCCATCCCATTGTGGGTGGGGTGATGGCCAGCACTATTTCAAGTCAACAAAAGGTGACATGCTGGGGTTTATCATTCTTGAGGCACCCCAATTAATTTATGCACCTGCTAGTGCATGCCAAGCTGAGATAGGATGTTTAAAAAATTTTTTTAATATATTTTCTCTCAATAGTATTCATATTTATTAATGTAGGCTTGGTAATGTTATTCCCCTGCAGAGAAAAGGAAATGTGTTCATCTTAGCATTTTTTGCCTACTTCCTCTTCCTTTTCTCCTTGTTTTAATTAACAATTGCTCAGTGCCCTGAGGGCTGTCATTAATTAAAAGATTTTTTTAAAAAAAATCCTTTAGGAATAAGTAGAACTGATATTTTCCTCATTTTAAATCCAAATGTGGTTTTAAGATTTATTTTGTAGTGGGTTTCTCTCTTTTAATGGTCCTCTCCTTGTCATTAAATTTATTTCTAAAAGATTCAGTTGTTGACTTTATGCAAATGTAGGAGTTTTCGATATAAGAAATAAGATCTCTTGATGTTTTATTAATACATGCTTTCCTTAGAGTCTGGTAAAAAGAGCTTTCACACCATGGGAATGATGATGCTATAACAGAAAAGAATACAAACATTAGCAACTCTTGTAACTGGGAAAACACGTGGTTTGGTAACTTCTTTTTTCCATTGTTTAAGAAGAAGGTAAAGATGTGTTTGGGAATTAAAGGAATTCACTGATGAAGGCAGATGGAGAAGATAACTAGTAAGTATGTATGCCTTCAAGCCTTTAGGCTGTGACTTATACTGTCTAATTACTATTTTGACCACTGATAGAATTTTTTCTCCCTTTAGTCTATGAAAAAACAGATTAAATAAGAGACCATAAAGGGACCAAAATGATTCCA
The DNA here is from genome assembly GCA_963574575.1 of Galagoides demidoff. Classification (NCBI taxonomy): domain Eukaryota; kingdom Metazoa; phylum Chordata; class Mammalia; order Primates; family Galagidae; genus Galagoides; species Galagoides demidoff. The sequence goes on from CAUYQV010062901.1 coordinate 7,490, forward strand.
AAGGTGGCTTAATGAAAAAAGAATAAAATGTTCCGCAGTTTTATGGAAGGTTATAAACCTTATGAAGTGAGCCGTTTTCTGATGATAAAACGGTGCTGGAAGGGCAGTCCGGAACCTTCTCTGACACAGGACAGCAGAGTCTCTTTCAGTGCCAAGGTCATCAGGAGAGGCTTACAAATATTTTATCACGATTCAAATCCCTTTTGCTGCAGATTCTAAACTCCATTTGTCATATTGAAATATCACAATGCAAACCATAGGAATTAACTTTTAAGGATAATTTGTACCAGAGTTGAGTTATAAAAGCCAGTTTGTCTTTGTTGATGGCCTCTTGGTGGGAGATGCTTAGTGAATAGGTGAGTTGTTTATTTATGTCCTTTTCTCCTTGGCCCCAGTCAAGGTATGATAAACCTAAACTCCATTCTCTCTTGGGGCTAGAATCAGACACACACTTTTTAATGCTGCCTTTTCTAGCTAATCATCAACTGTATTCACCAAATTCCTTTCTTCCTCCAAATGTGGAACACTCCATAGCTCCCTATTGGCCTACTCTGGTCTTCTCTGTAATCTATTCTTCAAAAATTTTGGCCACTATGGTTACAACTCTGTGGCAAATAGCCCTAAATATAAATCATCAGTCCTGAGTTTGTACACGTTTAATTACTTCTTGACACTTTGACTTAAAAATGCCATCAAAATCATGAAAGTAACATAAGCATATTATGAGAAGTTGAAAAATTCAAAAGGGAAAAAATATCACCAAAAATGTTACCATATTGAAACCTCCCTATTATTTTGGTATATTTCATATCCACATTTTAACATTATAATCATAGTTAATATCTTGACATTATGTTCTACCTTTTAATTTAGTAGTAAACTAAAGATTTTTGCATGTTGCTATCTAGTCATCATTTCAAATTATATTAGCTGAGTACTAATCAGCTAGACAAGTGGACAAAATAGTATTTATTTAACCAATCCTTTGCAGTTGGATATTATGATAGTTTATAATATTGCAATTATGTGTAATTCTGTCTCAAATACTTTCACATACAGACATATCTCAGAAACATTGTGGGTTTGGTTCCAGACCACCACAATAAAGTGCATAAAGTAAGTGACACAAACTTTTTGTTATTTAGTGCATATAAAAATTATGTTTATACTATATACTACTCTATTAAATGTGCAAGAGTATTATCTAAAAAGTAATGTATATACTTTAACTAAAAAATACTTTATTGCTAAAAAATTCTAATGATCACCTGAGCCTTCAGCGAGTAAAACTCTTTTTGCTAGTGGAGAGTCTTGCCTTGATGTTGATGGTTGCTGAAGTTTAGGATGGCTGTGATGACTTTTAAAATAGGAAAACAACAAAGTTTGTTGCATCAATTGACTGTTCTTTTCATGAAAGGATTTCTCTATACAAAACAATGCTGCTTGATAGCATTTTACCCAGCAAAATACAGTAGAACTTCAAAAATTGGAGTTAACCCTCTCAAAATCTGCCAGTACTTTATCAACTAAGGTTATGCAATATTCTAAATCCCTTTGTGTCATTTCAAAAGTATTCAGCATCTTTACCAGGAGCCTATTCTATCTCAAGAAACCATTTTAGTCAGCCATGTGAAGCAACTTCTCATGTGTTCAAGTTTGATCATGAGACTGCAGAAATTTGATAAATTTTTACACACTTGATCTTAGCCAAAAGGCCGAGAAGCGATAGAAATTTGATAAATTTTTAAAATTCTAGTTCACTTCTTATTCCCCCTATTTCTGTCATTCCTTTCTCCACTAAAGTCTTGAACTCCTCAGAGTCATCCCTGAGGGTGGAATCAACTTCTTCCAAACTCTCTGAATATTGATATTTTGACCATTTCCTATGTCCTTCCCAACATGCTCTAACTAACTGAGCTCACTGGCCACATCACACATGTTCTTAATGGCATCTAGAATAGTGAATCCTTTCCAGGAGGTTTGCAATATACTTATTTCAGATCCATCAGAAAAATCACTATCTATGGTAGCTATAGCTTTATGAAATATATTTCTTAAATAGTAAGACTTGAAATTACTCCTTGATCCATGGGCTGGAGAATGGATGCTGTGTTAGCAGGCTTGAAAACAAATCAGGATTAGTGCCTTTATATAAAAAACCCTTGTCTCTTCCATTATGAAAAAATAGCCATCCAGGAACCAATCAGTGGGCCCTCACCAAACAGCACATTTGCTAGCACCTTAACTTTAGTTTGACTTTCCAGCTTTCATGAGAAATAAATTTCTGTTATTTAGAATCCAACATGAGAAATAAATTTCTGTTATTTAGAATCCAACAGATGTTATAGCAGTTCAAATGGGCTAAGATACATATGCTGTATCATGGGAGAATATGCTCTGTGTGTTAGAGAAGCATGTGTATTCTGCTGCTTTTTAAAAAGTTATTTATTTTCATTAAATCATAGCTGTATACATTAATGCAATCATGGGGTACAGTGTGGTGTTTTCATATATAATTTGAAATATTTTCGTCAAACTGGTTAACATAGCCTTCATATCATTTTCTTAGTTATTGTGTTAAGACGTTTATTTTCTACTTGTAGAAAGATTCACCTGTACCCTTGTAAGATAAACCATAGAGGTGATCCTACCAATCACCCTACCTCTGAATTTCAGGTTCTCTTGGCATATCTGGAAAGTTTTCTTTCATAATTTCATGAAGAATAACCTCTGTGTTTTGTGAAACAACTTCATTGCCTTCAGGGATTCCTATAAGGCGAATATTAGTTTTCTTCAAATTATCCCAGAGCTCTCTGAGAGAATAATCTATTTTTGATTTCCATTTCTGTTCCTCTTTGGATGCCTGGGCATGTTCAAAAGCTTTGTCTTCAATGTCTGAGATGCTTTCTTCTGCCTGCTGCATTTTGTTACCAAGGGATTCTACCATATTTTTCAGATCTTTGAGGGCTGCAATCTCTTGCCTCAGTGTTTCAAAATCTTTGGTGGTTTTGTCTTTGAATTTGTTGAATTCTTGAGTGAACTTTTGAAATGCTCCTTGAATTTCTAATTCTAACTTTACCTCTATTCTATTAATCTTATTTGCAATCCAAATTCTGAATTTGATTTCTGACATCTTAGCCATCTGTTTATGAATGGGATCTTCAGTTGCATCTGCCACATCCTTTCTTGCAGGGGTAGTGGGGTTGATCTACTCTGGTTATTTTTATTACCAGAGTTTTTCCACTGATTTCACCCCATGTTTATTTTACCCCATTTGGCTTTTCCCCTTGAGCTTTGCCAAGGATCCATACAGTGCTATGGCCTGAGATACTGGGGACCTGCTTGGTGTCTTGGGGCGAAGTGGCTCTGTATTATTTTTAGCTGGTCTCTGTTCTACCCTAGTGATTCACTTACTCTTGGTTGAAGTCCCAGCTGTGGAGAAATGCCCGCAATTATGTCAGCCCGCCCCCCACAAAGAACACTGGGGCAAGGAAAATCAAACCATCCCTCAACCATACACCCAGGGTGCCACTTTAGTACTTGGGTGATTGGCCTGGTTCAAGAGGTCCAAATCAGTTATCCCAGTCAGCACCAGTCTCAGGTGGAGAGTTCAAAAAGTCTCTGGCAACTAGATGGGAGGGGTTTGCTGGCAGCTCAAATATAACTTGCTCCAGTGCTCTGTGAGGGCAGAAGGACCCACCCAGCAAATGAATTAGTCTGGGAAGGTTGATGCCTCCTTCCCCACCTTGCACCCAGTCACTAGTTATCCCACTGGGCTGTGACCCAGTTCCTTCCAGTGAGCAAATGCTCCCGGGGTTTACAACTGCCTGAGTCCCCAGGACATCTGAGTCCAGCAGGGGGAGATGAGGCCTGACAACCTTGGGTGTTTAATATAGGCTTGGGCAGTTCATTCAGTTCCAGCCCTGCACCTGGTTGATGTTGCTGGCAGAACAAGACAGAGCAACTTCACAGAATTTGTTTCTGTCCCAGCTAAATTCCTCTGCACATCAGATGCTGCTTGAACTGAAAGAAATCACAACTCAGCCCTGGGCTGCAAACGATTAGAGTTTACCCTCAGGTGTCACTTCCAGCCTCTGCCCACCCACTGCCTTTGTCTCAGCTTTAATCTCCTGAGGGCTGGGTGCTATTAGGCTCAGTTAAGCAGTCCTCTGGTTCAACCCCTCCCTGGAAGTCTGCAGGTTGTGCATATTTTAGTCCCTGCACTCCGCACAGGTTGGTACTGCCCTTAGGGCTTCTCTTTACTCACAGAACTCCCCAAATCCACTCTGCCAGTGGCTGCCACCAGAGAAAATGCCCGGCTTCCTCTGGTTACCCAGAGAGACAGGGCATGTCTGCCTTGAATGGCCTCAGAAGTGTGAACGTTATTATTCCCACTGCTGTGGCTGCCGCTCTGTAACTCAGGATACCACAGCTCCTGTATGGTTCCCTCTCAGTTGACCATCCTCTCCTCACTCCCATGCCATAGAATCAGCATAGACCAGCACCAGCCCTTTTCCCCTCCACTCCTCTCAAGAAAACGCTCAAGAATCTGGACTCCATGGGTGACAAACCTCCAGACCTTGGGTGAGAGTGGAGGGGAGTCCTGGGAGTTCAGAGTTGCAGGTAGAGAATATATACAGTTTTATGCCTGGCAGGAGAGTGCTATGGCACCCTAGTAGGGGTAGGAGGTCCAATTTTTAGAGGGTCTCTCCCATGAGATAGAGTGGGAGGACACTGAACTCTGCTCGCTTGTTTGTATGGAGTAACCTGCCAGTTTTTCTTGTGGGGGAGGGGACTCCTGTCCGCTTGGTGGTGGATTTTGTATCTTTTGATTGTATTTTTGGGGTCGCAGCTCACCTCAGCAAGGTTGATGTACGTTCTTCAACCTTCTCTCTTGGCTCAGCTCCAAACCATTGGCTTACTTGCTAAACTTCTGTCCTTTAAGTCTCCTTCTGGATGGGAGCCTCTGTGGAAAGCTGGCTGCAGTCTGCCATCTTGCCTCCGCCCTTCATAGTCTGTTGCTTTTAGGTGAAATGTTTTGTACATATATATTATATATGGTATCTATTTTTCCCTTGAGATATGTTCATTGGCTATTGAGAAGAGGAATTAGGGAAGAGGACAAGCACAGGGAGCCAGTCACAGTGTGTGTGTGAAGATGAGGAATGCAGAATATTGGGGGGGTCCCCCGGGCCATTGAGGTCATTCTGCAAATGTGGCATTCCAAGTGATTTGTGAGAGGGCCACTTGATGGCATTTGAGAAGATGGTCAATAGCGTACATGGCCCTTTGATAAGCTTCCAGACATGGTTGTAGTGAATCCCTATCTCTCTTCCTTGCTTCTTTCTTCTCCCAGCTACTTAGTCATATTGAGCCCTAAGGTATTCTGAGTGGGGTAGAGCTGGGCTTCTCGAGCAGCATTCTGTACTTGTGGGTAACCCAGGAACTCACTCACTAAGCTCTTCACTTGCCTATGGGCAGAATTGTGGGCCAAGGGGGTATCTCTTGTCATTGAACTATGCCACTTTGGGAGAGGGATGATGTGGGTAAAATGAAACTATTCTTCCTACCCTCTTTGATGTATAAATTCTTGTATCTTTGTCTAATGGCATGTTGTAACTTCTCCATTGGACTCCTGGACTCCCAAAAAAGTACTCTTATCCATGGTTAGTTGTCTAAATTGGTGCACAGTGGGGAGATGAGGGTAAAAAAATACCTATATTCCTCATTTTTGCTGATATTACTCTTTTGGAAGACTTAATAGTATAAAGATGACACATTCTCCAAATTCCTTTACAGATTCAATGGAACCACCATAAAAATCCCAACTATTTCATATAAAAGGAGAACCTGACCCTAAAATTCATATGAAAATGCAAGAGACCCAAGTAGCCAAAATAATCTTGAAAAATGGCAAAGTTGGAGCACTCATCTAATTCTAAAACTTATTATAAAGGTACAGTAATCAACACACTGTAGTGGTGACATAAGACAGACATGTAAATCAGTGAAATACAACTGAGAGTTTGGAAATAAACCCATATATTTATGACCAATTAATTTCAAAAAATGGGCCATAATAACCAAAAACTGAAACCATTTAAATGTTCATTAATCAATTAAACAAAATGTGATATGTCCATACAACGGAATATTATTTGACAATAGAAAGGGATGCAAAACTGAGATAGGATACAATGTAGATGAACCTCAAAAACATTATTCCAAATAAAAGAAGCCAGTCACAAAAGACCACACATCATATGATCCCATTTATCTGATATGTACAGAATATGCAGATCTATAGAGAAAAGTAAACTAGTGGTTACCTAGGCTTTAGGACAGTGATTCTCAACCTTCCTAATGATGCAACCCTTTAATACAGTTCCTGTGGGTTGAGACCCATAAGTTGAGACCCACTGCTTTAGGAGTTAGTGAGGAGAGAATGGGGCATCACTTTTTTGGGGGGGGATGATGAAATTGTTGTAAAATTAGATTATAAGGGTGCAGTTAGGTTACAGTGATGGTTGTTCAGTTCTGCAAATATACTATTAATAAAAACCACTGTGTACTTTAAACATATGAACTTTATGATAGATTATATCTCAATAAAGATGTAAACGAGCTGAAAATAATTCTTTATCATCAATGTCCCCTAATCTCCTAGATATGCATGGTTACTTCACTGCTACTTCAAATTAAATATGGGCAACTCAGATAATTAATTGTTCCCTGCTTATACCTAAAGGTCTATAACTATAAGAAAGACATTAATTACCTCAGGTTGGAAACTATACACTATACTTATTTTACTAAAAAATTTAAGCTGCTTTTTACATTATCTTCACGTTATAGGATAGAACATTTGTTTTCTTTCAACTAAATAATTCCTAGGCATTCATAAACTTATTTTATTTCTCTTTTCTCATTCTTGTTCTCACTCTCTCATTTCTTTCAAGGCAATGCTCATTTCTCAAGTATTAAAATCATGTCTTTACAAAAAGGTACTTTTGCTTATTAATATGATGATATCATCTGTATCCCCTTGGAGTCATTAGAAACACACTGAACATTAATTATATATCAGACTATGTGATTATTATTGATGATCTGAAGGTGAATGATCCAATTTCTGTCTTGAAGAAGCTCTCAATCTAAGAGAAGTGATAGATATGTGTACATGTATTCAACTAGTATATGACAACATAAATTAATACAACAGTTATAGGAGATATAATCAATTTCAATCAGATGAGATGGGAAGACCTCCAAATTTGACCAAATTTTTGTAAATCTATCATATTGTCACTTGACTTCAAAGTTTTACAAGATATCACGAGTCAAATCTCAAAGTTTAAGAGCAAAGTATAAGACTTTATAGTTAGTCCCTTTTTATAAAGGAGCTTATTAGCTAATTTTATATTCATGTGGAATCTATAAATATTAATAGAATTAGGTTATAAACTGGAATTCTAATAAAAGGAACCAAAAGAATGTGAGGGATAAAACTTGAAACCAATGTTTAAAGGAGTGAATAGCTTTGAATCACAAAGCAAAACTCTTTTATAGCCCCAATGCCCAAATAAACAACCCAAATCAAACAAAGCCCAAAAAACTGCAAAATACTACTACTACTACTACTACTAAAGAGGAATAGAATAGTTATTCTACAGTTGCTTTCTTCGTGAGTTATACTACTGTATATATACTACTGCTCTTAGGACCCAAATAAAATTAGTAAAATTCCAACTTAAAAAACCTGCAGGATGAGAAAATGAAATTTGCTACTATCTTGTAATGTCTTTAAAGTGACAGGCAATAAGAAAGCTGCCAAAATCAGAATGAATCTTTAAAAATTATTTTTTCTGGGAGTGATTGAAAGGGAGCATAGAAAGATGTCAAGCTGACAGATGGATTACTGCTATTTCAGATTTGCAACCAGAAAACAAGGCCAGGCTGTGGATCTTGGTGTGAAATTACAAGTCTTCTATCTATTTCAGGAGATCACACTGGAACAACTTATTTTATTTCCCAGTCATCCCCCATTTCTCTTACATACACAGCAGCTGCTATACCTGATGAGATCTGGTCAAGGACAGTGTTAGAGTTATATTCTTCCAGACTTTCCTTTTACCAGCCATTTTTTAAAGTGTAGCAACTTATAAAAGCTGAGAATCTTGTAAATATATGTTGCTCTATGGTAAAGAGGTAATTCCTAAGACTGGATTGTCATTGAAATGAAGACTGTCTTTAGCACTGTGGAGCATCTCCTCCTAGGTTCATCTTTCCTCGGGGTGATCTCACTTCCTACATGTCTTTATTCAGGGATAAATTGCTGCCTTTACTCAGATTGCCTGCCTCAGGCATTCTTTCATTTTCTGACCATTTCCATATGAGCGTGCTCCCATCAAAATTTATCTTTCATATTTCCTGACACCAATAAAAAGAGATATGCCAGGTCCAAGCTCAACACTGGGTTTAATAGTTTAGAACCTGCTTTATATATTTCTGCTCCAGAGTTATTTTCATTTAAACAGATGGCTACTGAAACATATTGCCTTAATGTAATATAATGTATGTAAGAGTAGAAATTTAGACTGTGCAGCAAGATTGTATTGCCCCATCTCAAGTTACACTACAGTGGTGACTATTACCTCTATAAATAAAGCTGGACTTATGCTTTGATCTTCAAAAATAAAAGCCTATATTCTACTTCAGCTTAGTTATTTTTTATTTAAATGCTAGTTTGATATTATTTTTTCCTGGATACATATGTATTATGTTTTCTCATTCACCTTGATACTGTGATAATTTTAAATATGCTTTGTGTTCAAAATTTGGTGTTTTGGTCTGAGACAATTCCAATGTTTCTTCATGAATCAATGAAGTTAATAGCAAATGCGTAAAATGGTTCTAAGTTTGCAAAAACAATATTGTCTACCTTCATTTTCTGAAATCAACTAACTTAAGAGCTATCAGCCATGATAATATATCACACTGCCATCAAAGGATAGTCATGGGAGTGTGGTTCTACTTCATCTTAGTGGTGTGTCATTGAGAAAGTGGCATCACCATTCTCAGTTCTCTGAACATTGAGAGTTGGGTTCAGTGATTCTTGAAAGTTCTAGGTCCTAGATCCTTTTGAGTATCTGATGACACTATGATCCATCTATCTGTCACACATATAAACACCACAATTTTTGCATTTTTTTACTTAAGTTATTTGTTGTAGCATCATAGGTATCAGTACCAGCCCAAGTTTGGATTTTACTTTCACCTCTTCCTAGCTCTGCATCCTTGGGGAAGTTACTAAGACTTCTCTGAGCTTTAGTTCCTTATCTATTAAATGGGGAAAAATTAAACACTTCATAGGGTTATTGCCAATTTTAATATGTGGAAAAGTACTTAGCTCAGTGTCTGGCACATAGATGGCCTTCAATAAATAATAAGTAAAAAAAAAAATCATGAGGCCAGAAAACAACTGGATTTAATGAGCTCTAATGGTATTCAATTTTAATATTTACCAAGCAAACATCACAGAAGGTTGTTTTTCAAACTATTCTTTGGGGAAATAATCAGCACTGGTATGCTGGGGAGGCATTTCATTAAGCAAATGGGGGGAGCCCTGATCGTTAGATCTCCCCAAATTACAATGCTCGAAACACATTAAAAGCTCTGATGCATCCTAGAACAAGTAAAACATGCTAACTTGACTTATCTAAACATTCCTCAAACACATCATTGGGTTACCCACTTTCTTTCCCCAATACTATTAGTTTCTCTAAAAATTAGTGCTCCTGGACACACTTTAGAAAATGCTATTTTGGTCTGGTATTCCTTTCCTCTTTTCAATCTCATCTCCCTTTAGGAACTGCATTCTCAATTTATTGGAGTCCATTGTGGACTGATGACGTTAGTATTGCTGGGATATTGACTCACATATAAAATTAGCTATGCAAGATGGATGAACATAGTGTATGTTTTGTTCATATTGACAAGGCCTAAAACACAGTCCAATCAATCAATCAAAATTCTTTGCACTCTGAACACCAACTGCTAATTACACTTGCCGTCAAATGTAACAAGAGGCCCTTGGACAAGATAATAGTCTCACAGCCTGCAAATACTGAATATTATATTTCACACGGGCTTTCATCCAGAGAGATGCCCAAGATGGCTAGTGTCTATTTAGCTATCATCAAAGTATTTAAATGAGAGCTATGAGAAGCAATTTGGAAACTCTAAATAGCTATAGAATAGCTGCATCTGAGGTATCATTCTGATATTGGCTCTAGAAGTTGGTGTGGCAATGTGACTAACTGCATCAGGTCAAGGATACCCATTTCATACCAAATAATCAGGAACTGGACTCAAATCTACCAAACACTTCAAAGTTTCAAATCCCTTCTCTTCTAGGCAATCTAGACCATCCATGAATTTTGCTACTTTCCTTTGTCTCTTTTTCTAGACATGTATAGTATGTTTGTACTAGTGACTCTAATTTTTACCAGAAATTTACACTACAGAGGCAGAAAATAAAATCTGTATATTTGTAAATAGTGAGGGAAAAAAAGCTCCATAGAAAAATCCATGAAAACTAAAACATAAAAGGGTGGTGCCTGTGGCTCAGTGGGTAGGGCTTTGGCCCTATATACTGAGGGCCATGGGTTTGAAACCAGCCCCAGCCAAACTGCAACAAAAAAATAGCCAGGCATTGTGGCAGGTGCCTGTAATCCCAGCTACTCGGGAGGCCGAGGCATGAGAATCACCTAAGCCCAGGAGTTGGAGGTTGGTGTGAGCTGTGTGATGCCACAGCACTCTACCGAGGGCGACAAAGTAAGACTCTGTCTCTAAAAACAAACAAACAAACAAACAAAAAAACCCTAAAACATCAAAAAGAAAATACAACTCAGTGAGGGGAAGAGTGGTTCATCCCAAAATAAATGTTCTAATGTTCATAGGAACTGTTATACATCTTTTATGGGGAAACTGCTTGATTTAAAAGAGAAAGGAATTTTCAAAATTCTGTCACCTACAAACAACATACCCTGGAAACCAATAACTCCACCTCCTAACTTAGCAATATAACTGGATGAACGTTCTTCTTTTCCAATAATACCAAGCAAACCACTAGGACAATTTGTTTTGCCATATGGCTCTATTTTACAGGCAATTTCAGGATGGGATTTTTAATAAATGCTTTCCATGGGTAAAATTTGTACATTAAAAAATGTCCGCAAAGGCAAACAATTCCAGCCCGCTTTCAGCCCGAGTATTCTACAGACGCCAGTTTAAATTGCTATTAGGTTTTTTACCAGTTGCTCCACAGGATTTTGTCCCATCAAAAAGGCAGACAAATAAAAAGAAAAATATTTGAAGCGACCCGCACTACATCATAGCTGCAAACAACAAAACGTTTTAAAGGTCCTTTGTATAACGTATTGCGAGTTGCCAGCTGTTTTTCTGATCCATAGAGCAAATCCCGTACTGAAAGACTGCTGCCCAGAAGGCACGGGCTGACATTGATTTGAATCCACCGGTTCTCCCCGTGGATCAGATGGCATCTCAGCACTGGAATCAGTATTGCCATCACATACTCATCTGTCGCCTCCTGGGACAAGAGCTGCAAGAAATATGAAGGGAAATTGCTCCCGTTAGGGGAAAGCTACATTTATTTCTGTTAAAAAAAAAAAAAGCCAGCACCTATAATGTGCATGTTCAAATGATGCCCAACTGTGTGAAAGGAATCTATCCTTTTCTGCCTCAGTATTAATATGCTTAACAGAATAATGTATTATTTCTCCCTCTCAGCCCTATTTGTATCCTTTCTTAGGGTTGAGCTAACCATGTGGTTCTCAAGGCTGTGTAGAAGCATTTTGTTCTCTGAAGAAACTCACACCCAACGACAGTTGAGAGCGAAGGCCACGTCTGCCTTCATGCCTGCCTCTGTCCTCCTGAGTTTACCCTTGGAAACAAAGAGCCGTCCATTTTTATTTATTCTCTGATTGCCAGGATAGTCCTTTCATTGGAAAGACTGAAGCCATATTGGAGAAAGCAAAGTGAAACTTGAACTCATTTTCTAAGCCAAAAATAAACTGACTTGACTTAAGGGAAAGCAGTGTCATCCTCCTAAGAGTTCATTAGCCCCACGCTCTTTAGTTTCTTCACACTAACAGCAGGACTTTGACTTCCAGTAAATGTTTGTGAAGCTTGGTGATGCAAATCAACCTGGGTTAGCCTTAGGTTTACAAGGAAAGCAAAGTCCTCAACCCAAATCACACATCTTCAGCCGTGTACTCACCCACCCATCCATCCAACAAATATCTATTGAATACTTCTCACATACAGCCATGAACAGACATACTGGCAGAGCTAACCATGCAGGAGGTAAGTGGGATTATTCATAGGCTGGGTTACCCTAAAAACACTGTGATTAGGTAACAATCACTGCTGCTGTTTCTATAAGGTTTACTTTAATTCTAAGATGAGTTCTATGCCATGAAAACGTTCAGGAACATCTTCAGTTTAAGAATATAAAATAATATTTACAAAAGCCAAGATAACACGTGGCTCCTAAGATAAAGCCTGTCCAATGATCTTAAACAAAAGAGTCTTTTAACAGAAGACTTCATAAATACACTTAATATGTAATAATAGTAAATAGAGAGGCGGAAGCGTCAAGAAAAATGATGTCTGCGTGACAAATTGTTGACCAAGTAGTTCATTCAGAAAAAAATACATTCTCGTGAGTCCGGAGACGCTAAAGAAAGATGGCATTCAATGCAAAGCTTGTTTCGTAAAAAAATAAATTCCACCGTCACAGCAGCAAGCGCCCCGTGGGAAGAACAGGTCATTAGAAGCTTTTAAGATTCTCATAACAGATGACATTCCCTGAGGTCCCTTTCAATCTTGGCTAGGTCCTAATCATCCTCTTTCTTGGGCTGCTTTTGTAAAAGTCAGTAGGCTGCGGTATAATGTATCTTGACATCATAACCTAAAATATCAGATCAGCTCAATTGTTATGCAAGGAATGTGGCTGTGCAAATGACTGCCGGGACAGAGGGGGCCACCAACCCGAGAGGAAAATGCAGGCCACGTCCACTCCCTGCTGCCTGTGGCTTAATCTAAAATAACATCTGTGAAGGAACATGTGACACTCTGAGCCGACAATGCATTGATGTGCAGAAGTATCTGTAATGAAATTCCTAGTACAAGGGAATCAGGACGCAGAAGCTTCTGCCCCTGCCGGTCTGTACCTCACCACTCCACCTCTGCCCAGCTCCCTTGGAAAAGCAACGTCTCGCGCTGTTCACTCAAATTAGGATCCTAATACCAGGGAATGGTTTCCTCTCACAGGGACACAATTATTAACCCCCCTTAGGGCCTCAAGATAAAACATGCGTCTCTGTGCGGCCCCTATTCAAACAAATATTTAATTGCGGAAAGTCCATTTTGTAATTAGTATCCAGGTGTACTGATACTCATGAAGTATAACCCTTTGTTTTTTTTCCTTCTTCTTTATAAATTATCCTGGGACATCAAAACCTGTATGGATCACAGGAGTTGTCGGGCAAATGAGTCATGCTGAGAGATAAAATGATGATGAAAGGGTGTCGGAGGAACAGACCCTGGGAAATGTCTCCCAGTGCACATACCCAGAGCATGCCTGTGTCTACTTTTAAGGATTAAAAACACTGGCAAAAATCCACATATGTATATGGATGTCGGGATAGCAGGAGAATTCTTTGGAAGTCTTACATTTCCTTCGTCCTCAGCATGGGTTGCCAAGATGCCTTTGGCCTTGATAATGTGTCTATTATCAGCAACCACTCCCTGTATATTAATAAGAAGATTCATGCTGCCTAACTGCTAAATGAGGCTGAAATTAGTTACAGCATTATATAAGCCCCCATTTTCCTACTTATCACAGCATAAGGTTTCAAAAGTACCTGGTGCAGAGTGGGCACTCGATAAAATGATCGTCATTTGCGAAGGAAAAAAGGCTAGAAGATGGAGCCGAATGCAGTGTTTTATGCTGCGGCCATCACAGGCTCTACAGCTGGGGGACCCTGATAAGGTGCTCTAGTTCTGTTGTGTTTCAATAGGCTGCTGCAATGGTCTACCCGGGCTTCAATTACAAGCTGGCATGATAAAAGGGCATGTAAGTGGCTCCTTGAGAGGATGTACCCTCAGGTCTTGTTTTAGGAAATGAATGAATGAATGAGTGAGCAATGTATATCATTGTGGCATGTGCTGCTTTAAGGGTAGGTTTTAGGCCCAGCATGTTCCATTGTGTCCTCAAGCACACAGGAATCACAGCCCAGGTGCCCAGGAGGAAGCGAAAATGGGCTCTAGGACCAGTCAGTCAGTCCGTGTCACTAGGGGCAAGGATTGAAAGGTCTAGCTGCTCTGGCTGCCACCCTCACACCTCCACCTCCATCTGTGACAGTCTTGTCCCCTGGAAGACCAGAAGGGCCTCCCCAGAACAGCCCTGGCCCATAGACGCAGATCAGATTTCCACCCAGTTTCACTCCATGCTCATTGCCAGGTCCACAAGGGCAGGCGCGGCCCTGCCTCCCTGGTTCCAGGTCCCTATTCTAATTTCAATTCCAGGCACAAGGTCTATGTCCTGTTCATGTACCTAAATGCAGATGTTAGCTTCATCTGGTACCTGGGCCTCCTGGCTGATCAACCCTGACCCCAGAGGGCCTGGGAAATAGCACACTCAAAGTGGGTGGCACAAGGAGTTCAACATAGAGACCACTAAATAAAGGATGGGAAACATAAAACATAATGCAGGACTGGACCTGGGTTTTGGGCCAGAAGGGGCAAGAGGAAAGGTAGGAGCAGGACCCTGTGGGGAAGGAGCTAAGACCACCCCTCCCTTTCTGTCCACCACTGATCCTCTGCAGCTTCTATTGGCAAAAGGCAACAGCAAGCCAAGGGCAGTGGGGCCCTTTGGTCCTGCCCTGTGCAGAGAGTAGAGTGAAGGCAGGTGGAGACCAGACCCGGAGGAGCAAACACAGCCCACAGCCCCCTCCTGTGGTTCTGAACCCTGAGGTCCCCCCCTGCAGCCCTGTTGTTATAGCTGAGCTGCTACCGCCAGGTGCCAGACCTTTGGACAGAGGACTGACAGCCTGCTGGGACTCCCAACAAGTTCTTCTAGAAAGCCCTCCCTAAGGCCACCTCCCTGCTCACCTGGCACTCCTTCAGTTCCCTGTTTGGAAGAAGAATAGTTCCTGCAAGACAGGGCCATTTAGTTTGTAAGGAGACACAATGTAGTGCAAAGACCATGGGCTCTGAGGTCAGGAAGATGTAGGTTTAAAATTCCCATTTGTCATTTTTAGCTGCGTGACCTTGGCCAATTTAGATTCTCTGAACCTCCTTTGTAACACAGGGCTAATAAAACCATATTCTCAATTGGACAGGGTCATTTGGCAAATCAGATGAAGAAGTCTAGGTGAAAGCAATTTATAAACTTTACAATATCACACAGAGCTGGAGTGGTCTCCCATCAGCCTGGAGAATGAGACCATTCCAACAGAGCCGTGCACAGAAACAACACGTTTTTAAAAGCACAGAGTAATTTCTTTCCTTGTTTTTGTGAAGATAATTTACTGAAGTCTTTTCATTACCATTCTAGCACCACATTTACATAAACGCTGGCAGACTGTACCGTGTATTTTTCTGGGTTCTTTAGTTTGCTGCTCCTAAAACTTCCTGTCTCAACAGCTATGCCCAATAGCATCATCATCCAGGTGCCATGGTAACTGTTCTTTCAAGGAAATGTACTGAACTGCCAGGCAGCGGCATGCATCACATACCAACTGGGATTCTATGCTGAAAGACACCATGCGACTCTTCCTAAGTCCACAGCTCTGTGCAACGTTCTTGCCGTCAGAAGCTACAGGTAGGGGACCAGTGTTCTGGTATGCCATACTGTTTGTCCCCACAAGGAATTTTCTTAATCTCCTGGAGACCTGACTCACTCATCTAACACCAAGGGAAGGGAAGTGGTCTCAGCATTATGACAGCATCACTCCCTCAAGTTGGAAGACACCCAAATTGTGGAAGCTGAGTTGGGAGTCTTGAACTACAACAAAGAAGGGGAGATCAGAAATTCCTACCGCAGGGTGCTCCCTTTGGCATTTGGTATGTGTTCAGACATGACAAGAACATTAAGGTTTCCAATTTCAATTCTTTCTGAAACTGAAGAACAGCATTGCCAAGAGATAATTTTCAGAAAGCCAAGGCTCTTTAAACTCTCACTGTCCTCCCACCAGCATCTTGGGGTTCCAGGAACAGAGCAGGAAGAAGTCTGGCCAATTGTTTTGCCCATTGTCTGACATCCCAAGACCAATAGATTCTTTACTCCTCACCCAGTCTTGCTCTACTGAGATGACTGATTTGTTTGGCACATCTTTAGAGGATGTATGAGTATGGTAAAAACTCATACGCTTGCTCCCCAGGCTGCCAAACGTCTTAGTCTTTTTCTCTTTTGTCCTTTTCAATTTTACACCATAATTGCTTGGTCTGTAAGTAACACACCCTTTCATAAGCCTCCTGGGGATACTGAAAAACACTCCATTCACTAGGCCTGGTGGCTCACACCTGTCATCCTAGCTCTCTGGGAGGCTGTGCAGGAAGGATTGCTTAGAGCCAGGAGTTCAAGACCAGCCTGAGAAAGAATGACACCCCATCTCTGCAAAAAACAGAAAAATTAGCTGGGCATGATGGCAGGCACCTGTAGTTCCTGCTACTTGAGAGGCTAAGGCAAGAGGATTGCTTAAACTCAGGAGTTTGAGGTTGCAGTGAGCTATGATGACTCCACTACACTCTAGACTAGGAGAAAAAATAAGACCCTTCTCTCAAAAAGCATATATATTTTTGTATACCTTGTATGTAAATGTATATATACACCATACTCGTGAAGCTTGACCACTCCTCCTCTGAGCCTAACACAGATGACTTTGCTTTCCTATCTCCCCTTGGACTTCCCCATCATTCTTTGCCCTTTCTGTTCTCACTAATTATTCAACAATGTCTTACCTGCCCACTTTTGTCCTCCAACACAGAATCAATCTAAAGAGCCTTGATTTTTGTCCCTCTGTATTTTCCTCCCTAGAAATGCCACCTCCCACTGCCACCACCACCTCCTCTTCCTTTGCCCCATTGCTCATCGGTCACCTGCCCCCAGAGGCATTGGCAACCCCAGTTAGGAACCTGATCTTCCTTGCAGTAATTCCTAAAGTGGAGGTGTGCAGGGGGATCCCCTGGGAAGCCTCTGTTGCTATTTCTTTATCCAGAAAAGGAAAGAATTGCAAACTTATTAATATTTGATGTATGATTTGACAGCATACCTCTTAGTGATTTGTAAGTATATATGACTTGCTTATTGAACAAGACAGACTTGACACAGGTAAAATTAAACAAGAAATGAATGTTTTTTCCATAGTGCTGCCTTCTAGTAAGCTCTTTGTGCAGCTTTCCTGCACATGGGGCAAGTCTTAGCCTGGTCACACCCTTTTCCAGGTACTTTGGTGACGTCAAAGGTCTCTTCTTGCCCACTAACACTTTCCTTCCACAGCCAGGCTGACCAAGTCTTAGTCCAACTGAAGGGGTAATGAGAACACTCACTGTTCTCCCTCTGGGATCTTCCCTTCCTTCCCTGGGGCTCCTGCCTCCTTAGGCTGTGATGGGGAAGAATGGAGAGAAAAGAGCCTTTTCAAGACTCCCCTTCTCTAGCTGGGCATGTTGGTTCATGCTGGCTCATGCCTGTAATCATAGCTCTTTGGAAGTCTGAGGTAGGTGACTGCTTGAACTTAAGTGTTCAAGACCAGCCTGAGCAAGAGCAAGACCCCTTCTCTACTAAAAATAGAAAAACTGGCCAGGTGTGGTGGCAGGCCCCTGTAGTCCCAGGTACTCGGGAGGCTGAGGCAAGAGGATTTCTTGAGTCCAAGACTTTGAGGTTGCTGTGAGCTATGATGACATCACAGTAGAGATGAGAGAATGAGACTCCATCTCAAAAAATAAAAATGAAAAAAAAAAAGACTCCCCTTCTCTATGAAACAAGGACAGTGAAGACTATTCATGAAGTACATACTAGGAACCAATAAAAGTAATGACCCAAATGATTGTGTTCAATTCTCCTAGCAATCCTAGAAGACAAGGATTCCTCTTTCCACAGAGTGCTCATCATGCTTCTGTAACTTGCACAAGGTCCTTTGGCTATTGGTGCTGGGATCTGAATGCTGCCTGAACCCCTCAAATACCAAGTCCTTGCAGACTGCCGTGAGGCTTCCGGACCTACAGTAATGCTACTCTCCATCTGTTCCTCCCCTAACCATATTTCCTGGAGCTCCTCACCCTCCTTCTTAACTTTGTATGTGTACTTGTCTTGCAGAGCACATGAATGCACTCCCTCCTGTTTCCACGGACTCAGCCCACGCCGTCCTCGCATGTTTATGTGAGGGGCAGAGACCATGAAGGGAACAGGAGAGCGGTCTGCGCACTGGAAGGAGAACATGCAGCTTGAAGAGACAGAAAGGTTCACAGTGGAGAACATAATCCACGAGTCGAGCAATCCGGAGAACAGTAAGATAAGGACGCGAAACCCTCTATGGATTTCCCAATTAGGGCAGTGCCATTTGTGATTTTGGCGCAAGAAGCGGTCAGGTGCAGAACCCAGATACCTGAGCATTCAGGAGGGAACAGGCGGTGAGGAAATGGAAACAGCAAGAGCAGAATTCTCCTTCTAGAAGTTTATCTTTGAAAAGTGGCGGGGAGAAATGGCATAAACCTGAAGGGCAACATTTTTGAGGCTGGAACATTTTTAAGGATAGGAGGGAAAGATGAAAGAAAGCAGGGAGGGAGGGAGGGAGGAAGAAATTCAGAGCATGTGGTGACATTTATAACAGATTTTTTTTTTCTTCTTGCTTATGTCTCTAAAATTCCATGACATACTTGCCCCGGGGCTATGATGACTACAATGATATTAAACAGACTTTTCTGTCATTAATGTGTTCCCAAATCCCTCTGTCCCAAACTCTCTAGTTTAAAGGACTTGTATTATTTAAATTTTCCTAAGAACAGTATATGCAGTAGAAGTCTCTTTTGTATGTATGTTTTTTTGCATTTGCCTTTCAAAAACCTTGAAAAGGGGAGCTTTGATCTACTGAAGCATTTGACTGGCACTCAATGCTTCCTGGGAAAATTCTTCAGCCCACAGGCATGGCAGGGAAGAAGTTGAATATCCTGGCAGTTCTGAGTCATGCCAGGGAGTGTGGGACCGGTTATCTTTCCCTGGAGTGCCAAACCCTATTAAGGGAACATGAAGATGTGAGTTGTAGAAGTGGATCAGCCATGATGGGGTGTAATTTACCAGTTGCCTTGTTGTAAAAGTAATGGAGGTCCAGGCCCTGGGAATATTGCACGGATGGAGGCCTGTGATCTATCTCCTGGCCTCTGCGATGTCTTTAAGGGCCCTTGAGGGATGGAAGCCAAATTCTGATGTCACTACCTCTTTAACACACCAAAGGTTAAAGTGCTCCACCTAATGTAACTTTGCAGTTTTATATGGCAAGATGCTGGAGGTGAGTTACTTAACCATCACTCCTTGATTTAAAGATACGAGCATTCGCTTAGGGCCCTGACTTGGTCTCCAGCAATACCAGCTGCCGTCAGTGAAACACGGGCAGTGACAGATGGTTATTAGCACAAAGAAATCTCCCAAAGGGCTTGAGGAAGCTCAGAAGGTCCACACATTGAACCAGAGTCAGTGAATTCCCAAAGTTTAGAGGTTTCCAACCCCAGAGGGCAAGGGGATTAATGGCAGAGAATCAGGGAGCAAAGGTCAAGAAGCTATCGGCAATGTGGTCCAAGTTTATTAAACAGCCTCTAATTAGGAATTGGTCTTGTAAAAATGTACACGGGCTTAGGTCAATATCTCACAGTAGAGTCCTGTAACAAAGCAAAGCAACACAAAACACATGGGGCTAAACAAATGTAAAAGGAAAGAACTCCCCTCCTCAAACTCCACCTTGAGAACTGAGAGCTCTGGGTGGGTGGGAGGAAGTCTAGGGGTGTGTGTGGCGGGGGAGGGGTCTTTTCTGTCTGCTCAGGCAAAAGATTTTACTGCAATCAAAATATTTCTTAGTCTTTCAACTTCTTGGGCATTTTCTATGTAAATAATGTTGATAGTTTTTAATTTTTAAAATAGAGTCTAAGAACTTCTAAAAAGGCCATGAGGGGGTTTCCAACAGTTTTGTTACTGGTTGTTATCCTAAAGCAAGAGAGAACAGAGCATCAGGGAACATACTCTCATTCCAAAATGCTTCTAAATGCACCAGCTTTAATGTGTGTAATCTGTGTGTGTGTATTTACACACATCTCCATACACTATTTTCTCTAATTGCAATTTAGGAAGAGTAACTTGTAAATACAGAACTACAGGAGAAATTAGCAATGGATATAAATCATTCTTGGAATAAAATGCTAACACAGAAATCAAATGAGTACCCACAAAAACAAGCCTTTCCCCTTTTCTCACCACAGGAAGGCAAGTAAGCATCTTTTATTACCAAGACAGATGCCAGGTGATTAGTTAGAAAAAGCCTTGCAGAAATGTTTAGAAAACATCTAATGAAAATGCTCTCTTTCAGCAGAGAAATAAAGGTGAGGATGGCAGTGGATTCATGCTGCCATGCTCTGTACCAGGCCGCTGGCAGAGAGAAGCCAGAGATGACACCAATGGAGGGAACCCGAGAGACAGTTAAGAAGGTACAGAGGAGTTTATTATTGCGACTGACTTTGTTTTCCAGGGCAAGTGAAGGAGATTGGGGTGGAATCACAAAGAAGGACATTATAGCACAAAGTGACATCTTCAGACTTTTACCAGACATAGTGGAAATGCCAGTGGAATGGAAAAACATAAGAAAAAATGCATGACACAAATTGCTGTTGAATAATTAAGACCAAGGGTAAACAGCATAAAGGAATACATTGCCAACTATTTCAATAAAAATATTCTGATGTATGACATTGAATGCACTGGAAGAGGGAACTCATTTTTGAATATAACTTTTAAAAATATACTTTAAACAATACTGTAAGAGAGAACTTTCAAAAACATATAATTTGTAAGAGGTAAAGTTTTCAGAATAAATCCCACAATTTAAGATGTTTCTAAATTGCCTGAAATCCAGTCGGCCAATTGTGCCAGCAGCCCAGTCATCAACCATGTGGCCTGGGGAGAGAGGTGTCTCATTAAGGTTCTCAAATAGTCTGCAGTCAGAGACCTAGAGTTTTCCAGTTGCATTTCCAAGGCATTCTTGTGGGGGTGAATATGCCACCTCCTCTGACCTCCGTGCATCTGGAGGCCACACTTGGCTCAAGCCTCATTGTTCGATGTCTTCCCAAGGTGCCAGAGGAGGGGATATCCCAGAAGGCCCAGCGCCCAGGGACAACCAGCCACAACGTGACATGAATTCAAGTTAATCAAATAGATCTGCTTAGGGAGGCCGTTATCAGTGTATTTTAGGGCATGTCAAGAAAATGTGGCAGGCCAGTATTAAAAACAAACAAATAAAAAAAACACTATCTGGAGAGTTGTATGAAGATGTAAAAATAAACATCATAGCATTTTGGTTCTTTTCGAGATTCTTCTTTACAATGAGCCCAAAAGAGCAATAAACATACATTGGCCAGAACTTGAGCACTAATCAGACTTCCAGTAAAGGTTGCTTGAATTTTAAAAAAAATGAAATCTCTTATTTGATAAAACAAAGGTCTTTGAAGTCTATGGGAAACTGACTTCCCCATGATGGGTATGCAGAGGAAGGTAGAGGTGTATTGAATTACCGTCATAGAGTTAAATTACTAAAATATCACATTGGCAGTTGGTTAAAAAAATAAAATCCATACAAGGGATTTGAAGAGTTGGGGAGAAGTAAACATAATCTTGGTCCTCCCTGATTAAATAGAGCTTTCCTAACAAAAGATCTCTCAGTGGGGTCTCTGGCCTGAACAGTGGTCATTGCTGAATCTCAGGGGGTGAGAGCCCCTGGTCATGGTAGTGACTTGCCTTCCTCCTAAGAAAAGTCTGTCCCAGGGTCTGCCCATGGCCTTGTTCAGCTCATATGGCAGACAGGCTACGCCCCAGCAGCAGTCAAACAAGAGGGCCCCATGGCTAAGAAGACTCATTGGAAAAAAAAAGAGCCATTGGAAAAATAGGTAAGTGGTAGCATAATCTTTCTCTTACCCTCCTTTTTGGGGCTGGTGAGGAAATATGTGCATACAATACAAATATCACTTTTCTCTTCAACTTAACTGAATTATATATTCTATTGCCCGGTAGCTTAGGCAATAAATGTTACTGAAAGAACTAATTTAAGATCTGAATTTATTTTAATGAGTCTTTGTAATACTGTAGCAGATGTGAGTCTGCTTACAAGCAACCTGTACCTGCTAAGAATCTCAATGATGTCCCAAACATTTTAGATGGCTAGACAAGATAGTCTTTACAAGCTATGAAGAGAAAGAGGAAGCCAGAGGAAGGGGGAGAGAAGGATGCAGGCTTGTTTGGTTCTGGCTTGGTTCTGGACACGTTTTCCAGCACGTGCAGCCTGGAAGGTGGGGTTTCATAACTGACAGCTGTTGTTAACTCCTACGGAAGAGTAGATAACCTTGCATGGGATCCATACCCAGATACTGGGCGGCGGAGTAATGAGTCCCCCTGGAATGAAAGCTCCGGCCTTCTTTGTTGTAACTATCGATCTACTGTAGAGTCCTGATGTGATTTAGATGAGGGAGGAAGAGATAATGGCATTGATTATTCTATTTAGGAAGCAGACTAAGACAGAACTCAGGTACCATACAAGAACAGAAAAACCCCCCCACTCAATCTCTTTGTCTTTTTTTTTTTTTTTTTGCAGTCCAAGGCAATTCAAGGTGGCCATGGTGACGGGAATACATTTTGATAAACACGTAGCTTTGAATTTCAGGGATACTTTGGTATAACAAAACTAAAACATTGCTTTTGCTGTTCTGGTTTTATATTAATCACGTATCTCTGTCTTAAGACAAAGCTCTGGGTTGTTGCCTTCCAGCAAGGTGAGCTCAAGGGATAGATGACTCACCCGGAGAGAAGAACTGTCTTCTCTAATTGACAACTTACTTTCCGACTTCATTACATGAACATATTTTTTTATTTGGAACTGGATCCTGTAGAGTAATCATCCTGGTCAGTTCAGGGGCTCTAATGGATTAGTATAGACTGGGTGGCTTAAGTAGCACACATTGGACTTCTCACAGTTCTGGAGGGTGGGCAGTGCAAGATCAAGGTGTCAACAGATAGGTGTTCAGTGAGGGCTGCTTCTGCTTCCTGGATCACCTGCAACTGGTGGTATCCTCGCATGACAGAAAAGAGAGAGAGGGAGGAGAAATTGAGGAGGGAGGAGGGAGAGAGGGTGAGAGAGAGAAGAGAGAGAGAGAAAGTGTGTATGTATAAGCTCTCCTGTCTCTCTCATAAGAGTACCAATCCCATTCATGGGGGCTTCACACTCACAACCTAGTCATTTCCCAAAGGTTCCTAATATCATTACCCTGGGATTAGAATTTCAACATATGAATTTTGATGGAGGGGAACACAGACATTCAGTCCTTAACAATAATGGGCGAAATTCAGTTCACCTAGATCATTCAGACCATTCACTCTAGTTCAGGAATTCTCAGATGGGGATGGGGAACATGGGAGGTAAGAGGATGGGGGAACTCCTCCCTCCTTCCTGACCCTGAGACATCTGACAATATTTTGAGACATTCTGCACTGGTGACTGAAAGTGATGATGCTACTTGTAGCTAGCAGGTAGATATCATAGATGAAGCTAAACATTCTATGATGTGTCAGATAGCCTGTTGCCAGAAGGAATTATCCAGTTCAGAGTGTCAAAAATGCTAAGGTCAAAAAACTTTGGTCTAGTTTATTTCAAACCAGGATTATCTAGAATTCACTTAAAATTATTCACCAAAAAGCTACTTACACACCTACCTAATAGATTGCATTGGGATAAACGTTCGAGAGAAAACCAAAAATGAAAAGCACAGTGGTGATGTTTTTGCCTGGGCCTTACCCAGCTGTTATGGCCTCCTATCTATGTGAAAACTGTAGATCACTACTGAGGGACACCACTAACCCCAGCAACTGCATTTTGGAGAGAAAAACATAAGGTAAACTAATGGCCTTGATGCCACTGGGTTAACATTCTGGGCTTGAATAACACTGGTAGAGTGGGTAGGTTTAGAATGTCTTTCCTGCGACAAGCAGAGAATTCCTATAAGGAAAGATGAGGAAGGGTGTCATCGACTTTCTGGAATTCAGAGTCAGAAAAAGACCAAGATCTTATCTGCTCTAATAAGCTACTGGGTAGTACAGCAGCTATAAACTTGGACTCTTCAAATGAATAGGCGTAGCCGTTGCACATATAAGCTGTGCGATTCTGAAAACTCTCTGAAGGTTGAGTTCCTCACCTGTAAAGGGAAGTTAATAACCATCTTCCTTGGAGAGTTATGAGGATTTTGTAACACACTGCGATTGACTATGGCTGTCATTAGCTATTGTGCAGATGGGAAAACAAGTTTAAGAGAGTCCATTAAAGGTCAGGTGCCCAAAGTCAAATAGCAAGTGTGGCAAAGCCAGAGCTCGGACGCAAATCTGGTCCAAGGTCAGGACTCCATCTGTAAGGTGTGCTGGATATGTCCTTCTTTTCATTCTCCTTGAGATTTCTATAGCATGAACACCAGAGGCATGTCAGCAGCCATCAGGTGCTGGGAGCTATCCTACACACCAGGATCAGCCATAGTAAGATCAAAGCCATCCCAGAATCATTGTGTGGACAAAGTACAAAGGGGAATACAAGCTGGGGAGTACACATTGGACCTCACAGAGTTGGGCTACTTTCGCTGAGATGACCTTTGAACTGGGCTCTGAATGGTCAGGATGGTAGTGATTGGCTGGACCAGGGGTCCGGGCAGATGAAGGAAGACACAGGGCATAGCATGGAAGTATAAAAGCTCCCTTCCAGAAACAACAAAAAGCAGTATTTTGGAGAGCTGGAAGACGAGAGGAGAATAATAGGTTCCAATGTTACAGATTCTGCCTTTTAGGAATGGAAATATTTACATTGGTATGACATCAGGGTTTCTAAAGCACTTCTTAGTACTCCCATCACCACTATAGTATGTCATGAGGAAATTAACATTTCCTGAGTGCTTACTTTGTACCAGGAAGTGTTCTGAGCTCATGTATTTTTTTTATTAAATCAAAGAGATGTAGATCATGTATACATTAATTCATTTATAGCATGTGCTAATTTCATATACAATTTGGAATTCTTATATCATACTGGTTGATATATCCCTTCCTGAGCTCATGTATTTTTAACAAAAACATCCATGAGAAGAAGATTATCACTGTACTAATAATTAGTATTTAGTAATTACGACGTAACTTAAGTTAAAAATTTAGTGACTTGCCAGAAGTCACACACTGCTTAATGGCAAAAGCTAAAAATTGATTAAAATGGGGGTCTTCCAATGCCACGCCCAAGGCTCTCTTAATTACTGGCTACCTATGTGTTTTACCTGTGTTTTACTTGCCTCTTGTGCTTACTTTCCTCTTTATATTACAGATTCTTAAATGACTATGTGTCATCTGTGTCCCTGAAGTTGGGGTGATAGTGGCGGTGGGCATGCATGTTGGTGGAATTTAGGAAAGATGGCTTTAGCACTGGAACCTGGATGAAAGAAATGCTCACACTCGGGTTCTATGCTGTAAATAAGCAGAGGCCACTTAGACATACTCTCTCTTAAAGCCCAAGCTGAAATCTCAGTAGAAGTCAGTATTTGTTTCTGGACACCTGACTGGGAAGTCCATTGAAGTGGCTCCAGACTTAGCTACCGTCTGACTGCAACTGCATGACAGATTGCAAGGGGAAATTGCCTAGCTGAACTCCGCCAACTCCACAGCCCTAAGAGAAAATCATCACTTTTAGCTACCTATTTTGGGATGCTGGGATTATACAGCAATCCAGAACTGGAACAACCAGTTCACGCACATTCCACACCATGTTCGATTTTACTGCTTGGACATTTTTAAGGTTTTATGTAATCTGCGCATGTTACCTGTGAGAAGAGGCCAGTGGTGCATGAAAGCTTCAAAAAGTTGCTAAACTCTTCAGGTTTTCCCCTCTCTAACAAGAGCTTTATATGTATGTAATATATATGTACATGGATAAAGAGAATAAAGAGATGACACACAGAGAGAGAGAACATCTGAAAGTATACTTCAGACAGTTCCAAATCCTGCATAATAATTTCTCAAATTTACTTTAGAACTTTGCATTTCTGCTGACATGCTTGTTTCTTGGTTTTTTTGTTTTTTTTTTTGCTGAAGTTGGTTTTTAATGATAATCTTACAGCTTGTGGGCATTTACACTATGAATTTTGAGATTAGCCATGGAAGTTGAGTTAGCAGGATCTCATCACATTCAGGGGCTGGATAGCCGAGCAAATCATTCTGTGAACTGTCGCCCTGGCGGCTGATAAATATCTTTAATCCCATTCAAATATATTCCACTTGCAAGGCTATTTATAATAAGGTTGTTCCTCCATCATCAATTCTATCCAGGCAGGTCGCCAAAGCTCCCCAACTTGTTCTCCCTCCTTTCAATGAAATAACAGAATATAATTAATAATATATCAAAGGTATACTTGTCCCCACCCTGTCTCAGTGGAAGCAGTTATTTTTTTTAAATGTCCCCAATTTATTTGGCATGAAGACACAAATAAGGTCATCCATAGTGTCAACACAAGTCCTGTGAATTGGAGCCAGAGCAAAGATTTGTGTTGGTGCGAGTTGGGCTCAGTTACCTAATGGTAGAGCATGTGAAAGAGAAATAGCAAATAAGATGTTTTGATGTTGGCATAAAGCAGAAGCCCCGCAGTTGGATTTTGGTCCACAGTGTGGGGTCCATGTTTCACAAGGGATACAGCATAGCCAGGGACCACTGCAAATAACTCTTCAGACTTGCCACTGGTTTCTCCTCTAATAGCACTGAAGTAAAAATGAAAGTACCCACAACAAGAGGCAGATGGCAGTTGAATCTGAGTGAGGGCAAAGTCTGTACTGCTGGGCGGCTAGGCTTTGGAAATACAGATGAAATTCAGTTCCTGTTCTCAAGAAGCTCACCATATAGCTGTATTGTGTAAGTTCCTAGGGCTGCCCAAGCCGAGCACCGCACATCGGGTGGCTTAAACAGCAGGCATTTGTCATCCTGCAGTTCTGGCCTGACTTGCAGGTGGCTGTCTTCATGTTCACAGGACATTCTTCCTATAAGTGCATCTCTCTGTCCAAATTTCCCCTTTTTATAAGGATGTTGGTCATATGGGATTGGGGCCTACCCTAATGAGCTCACTTTAACTTGATTAGCCCATCGCCAAATAAAGTGAAGATGGTATTTCCAAATATGGTTGCATTTGGAGGTAACGGATATCAGGACTTCAACCTATGAATCTGGGGGGTGGGGAGAATTCAACCCAGAGTAAGTACAATATGATGGTCAAGTAGAGAAAGAAAGGGCAGCTCAAGAAACACAGGGACACAATGAGGGCAAGGGGACCTTAGGGTCTTTCTGGAAAGCCCCACAATTAGATAACTATTCTGTTGTGTGTAATACAGAAGCAGGGACTTATAACAAGTTACGTGCCCCCTTCTCAGAGGCTTTAAAAGGGTTTCCCAGAATTCCGTATGCTCCTGGCAAGACCACTCCCAGACCTTCCTGGATCATTCATGGTATTCTCACCACTTTCTGCCTAGGGGCTTCAGGACTGATATCACCATAGCTATTAGGATTGAGTGTAGCCACTACCATATAAAGTCCCTGTCCCCTTTCCTCTCCTGCACAGTAATTTCCATAGGCTGTGGAAAGTCTTTCACTATTTCTGGAAGTCACCACCATTGGTAAAATCCCCATACCCTTGACCTCTTTGCTGAATGTTCCCTTTGCATTTTTCCCTCCATGAACCTTGGCTCCCACTAAGAAAACTTTCCCTGATACCCTCTGAGGTGGTAGCCATTTTTCTTTTATAACCCTGCTCTCATTAGGCTGAGAGGTGAGGTACAAATCGTTCTTGCTTCTCATCACTACTCTGGGTCATTCTTTCTTCTTTTACTCTTAAATATAAACGCCTTTGTGTTTCATGTCTTCAAACTGGTGGTTTTTATGTAGGCGATTCTCCCAATATCTTAGCCTCTCAGTTCCTTCCAATTATCTTGTCTTCCCCCACCTGACCTCAGCCACTCATTCTTATGGTCCTCATACCTACACCTTCTCATTACCAATAACCAACCGCTCACGATCTTTACTTCTAACATCCTGCTTTATGACCACCACCTCTTACAATTCATGCTAATCCCTCTCAGGTCCCCCTTCTGAACCTGAGCCCCATCAACTCCCATTAATTCATAGTGTTCCCTTTTCACCATCCATCACTCTTCCCTCATGACCTTACTTGTCTCCATGTTCTTAACCCCTTCCCTCTCCAGCTAAAATATCATGGTCAATCATTTGAATAACCCTCTTGCATATATCTTTTATTGGATTTTTAAATTTACACATAATAACTGTACATATTTATAGAAGTATTAGTGATGTTGTGATACATATAAAATACAGTGATCAGATGAGGGTAATTAGCATACTCATCATTTCAAACATCTTTTCGTTCTTTGTGTTAGGGACACTCAGTATCCTCCTTCTAGCTATCTGAAACTATATATTACATTATTATTAACTAGTCATCCTACAGTGGTATAGAACACTAAAACTTATTCCTCTTATCTACCTGTAATATGTTTTATTCTTTAATAAATCTCTCCCTATCTCTCCTTTCCCCCTACTTTTTTCAGCCTCTAGTATCCTCTGTTCTACTTTTTATTTCTATGAAATCAACATTTTTTAGCTTCCACATGTGAGTGGGAACACCTTGAATATATCTTTAACATTCTCACCCTCTTTCATTTTGATTTACTAGCAGAACAAAGCCTGAGCCCTTTTAAATTCAGTTCCTCTCAAGCATTGTATGTGAATTTGAGATCCGAGAAAAAACATTGTCATGCATTTTTCTTTGTGTTTTTTTTGTTTTATTTTTTGCTTTTTTTTTTTTCCCCGAGAGAATCAAATTGTTTATTGATTACACGTGATAATGGTTGCTACCTAAGCTTTAATCCTATCTGTAATTTATCTGGTACCGTTATTCAATTTCACTGTATTGCATAGGATATACCAACTATCACTTTTATAACAAATGATTCCATGATTTTCCTTGGATAACCCCTTTTAATGGTAAACTTTGGGTCAGAACAGTAACTGTCAGTTCAACTACAACAGGGTTTCTGAAACTAATGATTTCTCTACCAAGCAGGCTGTAAATGAAATTTCAAATAGAATGTGGTATCACAGGGAAGGAATTCTATCTTCATACTTTTGGGGAAATCAGTACTGTGTGTATACACACACAAAAAAATACATTAAAA
The DNA here is from genome assembly GCA_963574575.1 of Galagoides demidoff. Classification (NCBI taxonomy): domain Eukaryota; kingdom Metazoa; phylum Chordata; class Mammalia; order Primates; family Galagidae; genus Galagoides; species Galagoides demidoff. The sequence continues at coordinate 37,080 of CAUYQV010062901.1, forward strand.
CCCTTCGTTAGAATGCTTTACACTTTCCAAAGAATAGAAACTGAAATGCCCTGTTATATAGTCACAAATATAGTCCTCAAGTTTTTTGTTGTCTAAAAAACATTCTCTAAAACATGTCTTCTTTGTAGTAGCTAGGCCCTGCCACCACCGTGCTTGTCTGAGTTCACAAATCTCTCTCCCTATTTTTTTTCCATTGAGATAGAGTCTCCCACAAATCTCTTATAACCTGTAACTTCCCTGTCGCTTCTCTGGCTCTCCTAAGAGAGCTCAGCTTTGTTCCCTAGAGAGTAATTAAAACCTGCCACTGGCATAGCTACTGCTGCTACTGGAACCATCACAGCCACCTTAGTTCCATGGTTTGGCAAGGTATTGGTCATCACAACCATAGAGCCCAGAACTTCTGCCTCTAAAGTTTCCTCCTTTCATGGGTCCAACATTTGAAGATTGCACCATGGCTGTCACCAAACCACCATAACCACTGAGGCTTCCTCCATGGTCAAAGTTGACATTTCCACCAATACCACCTGTGTGACTACCAAAGTCTCTGGAAGCACTTTGACCTCTTTGGCTGAGCACTAGCCATCTCTGGTGTTGACAGGGCTTTCCTTACTCCACAGTTGTGACACAGATGCTACCATATTTCTGAATGACAGTCTTATCCGCAGAATCATGGTCATCAAAAGTTACAACAGCAAAGCCCCTCTTCTTGCCACTGCTGTGGTCAGTCATGATTTCAGTCAATTCCATTTTCCTGTACTGTTCAAAATAGTCTCCTCAGTGATGTTCTTCAGTATCCTCTTTAATGCCACCAACAAGGATCATAGTTAAGTGGGCACCTGGTCTTTAAGAATCTTCTCTGGAGACAGCTCTCTTTGGCTCTACAATTCTTCCATTCACCATGTGTGGTGTTAATCGAATCTTCCACTATTCTATGGTGAAAATTTTAATCTCTAGAAATGTATTAAGACAGCTACACTGGCTTGGCACCTATAGCTCAGCAGCTAAGGTTCCAGCCACATAGACAGGAGCTGGTGGGTTCGAACCCAGCCTGGGCCTGCCAAACAACAATGACAACTACAGAAAAAAAATACCCAGGCATTGTGGCAGGTGCCAGTAGTCCCTGCTACTTGAAAGGCTGAGTCAAGAGAATCACTTAAACTCAAGAGTTTGAAGTTGCTATGAGCTTTGATGCTATGGCACTCTACTGAGGGTGACATAGTGAGACTCTGTCTCAAAAAAAAAAAAAAAGACAGCTATACTGACTTTTTTTGGGTTAGTATATTCCTGTTCATTTTTTCTGAACATAACTATTCTGATTCCTATAGTTCAGTTGTCTCTTCCAAATGGTACTAATATGTGGCCTGACAATCCTTGTTTCGTAACTGGAAATTTAATCCATTTATAATTTTTAAAATTAGCTCATATATTTACATTCACTTCTACTTTCTTATTTTTGTCTCATTTTCTCTGTCTAATATTGTTTATTGCTTTCCTTTCCTGACTTTTTTTTTGTCTTTAAATGAGTGTTTTTCTCATTTTATTTTTCCTTTAATTAGTTTGGCAGTTGTGCAAACTTTGTCTATTATCTATGCTGTTAAGTTAGTATCTGTTCTTTTGATGGATACTCTAGGCATTTTTTTACATGCACACTTAACTGATTAATGTTCAAAAACAATAAATATACATTCTACCCCTCAATTAGTATAAGAAGCTTCCACTTTCTCTAATCATAGTGCTTTAGATTTGTATATTACTGTGTCTTTTCATGTATCTTTAGCATCTTTAGCAAAGAGATCTTTGTCTTATATAGAGTGTCCCAAAAGTCACCCATAAAATCACCGTACATAGGGAAAATGGGAAGTTGTACTAAATGTTCCTTTATTTACAAAATATTCATTACAATAGTTTACAAAGAGGTGACCAACATGTAGAGAATATTTTGTAAACTTTTAAAAAAGGTTTACTACTTTTCTTGCCCATTTTTCCTTCTTACACCTAAGATCTTTCATTCAGAATCACCTTCTACCTGAAATGCATCCTTTAGTGAAGATATGTAGATAAAAACTTTTCTCAGTTTTTCTTTATCTAATGATATCCTTATTTTGACTTCTAACTGAGGGCACTTTGTGGGTTGGCTTATTTTCTTTCAGCACATTGAAGATATTTTCCCACCGCGGCGGGATTCCCTCGCTTCTGTTCCTGGATAAACTACATTACAATTGTCATTCCATCGCTGTGATTGGCTTTTCCTCCCCATCTGTCATCTTTGTCTTTGGTGTTTTCAGTTTCACTGTGATCTTCCTTGGATTTCTTTGTGCTGATTTATTCAGATTTAGATTTGTAGAGTATTTGATTCTGGAAATTAATATCTTCTTCATTCTCTACGTTCTTTTCTCCTTGGACTCTGATTGTACTAGTTATTCCTTCTTATACGATCCTACAGGTCTCTCAACTTTTTGTTGGTATTTCCTATGTTCTTGTCTCCCTGCTCTGTTATCTAAAACATTTTTTTGATCCATTTTGTTTTCTAGTTCCCTATTCAGCTGTGTCTAATCTTCTATTGGTTTAAGTTTTGTCTATTATATTTTCTATTTCTGGGAGTTTTATCTCATTGCTTTGCAAATGTCCTTGGTTATTTTATAAAACAGCTTCTTGCTTCTGACATATTTTGAAGTCCATATTTTATTTCTCTAAACATAGTAAACATACTCATTTCATATTGTTTCTGAAATCTCAGTACTGAAATCTTACTTTATGAAGCCTATTTGCTTATGTGCTTAGAGTTTTCCACTGTAAGTTCACTAATCCTTTATATTTTATCAATGAGATTTGAGACCTGGATAGAAGGTGGGTTTCTACAGAGGACATGCATTGGTTTCTGTGAGGTTACTGATAGACTCTTTAAACAGTACTCCCAACTTTGAAGTGTTTGGGTGCTTGGAGGGTGTAAATTTGGTTTGTAAAGCCATTTAATTTCTGGTGCTGTTATAGACTTTCAGGGGAAATATTTTCTTCTCTATCTGACTTCTCTTGCGGTAGTCACATAGGTAATTTTCTTTGCTTCCCCTAGGATAAAGATGAATGTTGAAGGGCTAGGTTATTTCTAGTTTGCCTTTACACTTTATGCTAGAGTATATATTCCTCTTTGACTCTCCATTGTGGGAGAGACCCCCTTAGTCTGTAACTCTTGTTCAAGTCTCCTTGAGACCATAAAGCTCAAGATCAACTTGAGCCAATGCCCTCAGGTTAAATGTTGGCTTCAGTAATCAGCTCATATCTCTGGTTCCTGCTTCTAGGAGTTACTGGTCTCTCTGAATTTTTAACATTTTTATCATCTAAGCATTTAAAGCTTTAAAAAAACTCTAAAATTTTTAGTTATTTTCAGAGGGAGAATCTATTTAAAGTGTAAAGTCTATGGCAGTCAATGATATTGCCAAAAACAAAACCTGGTGTCATTTTGAAGACTGGGAAAACCATGTTTTGGCTTGATGTTATTTTTTTTAGCTGAGGTATCATCTGAAAATAATTACTATTTTCAGAAACAGTACAGTAAAGTATATATTTGCTACTAACCTCATTTTGTGGCTTAGGTTTTAAGTATATAAGATTGTCAATTTTCCCTATGTAAGTATGGGAACTAACGATTATTTTATCCTTTTGGTTTGTAAATTTTTAAAATTGAGACTTCACTGTATAACTTCTTTACAGAAGCCTATGCCAAGCAAGGTTTTACATACACTGCTTATGTTTTAAACACCTTTGGAAACTAAAGAAATAGTAAAGAAAATGCTAGAAATTAAAAGAAGTGGTGAAATGGTATAATATATTTTAGAATAGATTATTTTTCTTTTCTTGGTACATAAAAAAAATTAAGAGTTTGCTGTGTTGGAAATTTACAATTTCTCACAAACATTCCTTTTCTACTCATTAACCTAAGAATAAAATAACAATTCTGGATCATAATTCCAGTATGGAAACGGCAAATTAAATTTCAGTCCAGTATTTAAGAGGCTGAGGTTCCACATAAATGACCTGAAACTTTGGAGAGTTTTTCACAGAGACGATGCATGTCTCAAGTGGGGGCTTTGGTGTGAAAGATCACAAGACATCATTTCTTCAGTTTAATAATCCATTTAATACCATCTTTCAATCCCATTTCATGCTCAGTAAAGCAAGAATAAGTGAACCTTTTGCTGACATTGGTTTTTGTAGAAGAGCTTTTGTTTATAAAGCAGCGGCTACATGATCTTATCATGGCCCATCATCACCAGTTTGTTCTGTCCCTAGCCAAGTAATGTTTTCCTGTGATGTGTGCAGTCTTTTCATACTGATGACTCCTGTCCTAGGCTAAAGTGGTTTGACAATACTCGCTTTTAACAGAGAGACATATTTCAACTTTCTGCCTCAAAGATCTCATTAAGTCATTACCTTTATTCAGGGGTCTCTGAATTTTGCAGAGGAATTATGAATTCAACTGCTCAAACATGAAAAAAGATGGGGATACCTAGACACTTGAATTAACTCCTGGGTGCAGCCGAGTGGACACTTGATAACTTGATGCTGGAATTGCATTTTTTAAAATTAAATCATCTCTGTGTACATAAATGCAGTCATGGGGTACAATGTGCTGGTTTGATATACAATTTGAAATATTTTCATCAAACTGGTTAACATAGCCTTCATGACATTTTCTTAGTTATTGTGTTAAGACATTTATATTCTACATTTAATAAATTTCACATGCACTCTTGTAAGATGCACCGTAGGTGTGGTCCACCAATTACCCTCCCTCTACCCATCCTCCCTTCTCTCATCCCTGTCCTTTCCTGTTTCCCCATATTGTTGGGCTATAATTGGGTTATAGCTTTCCTATGAAAGCTATCAATTAGTTTCATAGTAGGACTGAGTACATCGGATACTTTTCTTCCATTCTTGAGATACTTTGCTATGAAGAGTATGTTCCAGCTCCATCCATGTAAATATGAAGGAGGTAAAGTCTCCATCTTTCTTTATGGCTGCATAGTATTCCATGGTGTACATATACCACAATTTATTGATCCATTCGTGGGTTGAATGGACACCTGGGCTTCTTCCATGACTTAGCAATTATGAATTGTGCTGCAGTAAACATTCTGGTACAAATATCTTTGGTATAATGTGATTTTTGGTCTTCTGGATATGTACCTAGTAGAGGAATTATAGGATTGAATGGCAGGTCTATTTTTAGTTCTCTAAGTGTTCTCCAAGCATCTTTCTAAAAGGAACATATTAGTTTACATTTCTTGCATGAGCTGCTCTTACCTAGGAAACACAAGCTTAGAGTCAAGTTAGAGAGAAAAGGAATCAGGTCAAGTTGAACCAAGAAAACTCAGCCCTTGGCATTGTATCTACCAATGTATGATTTGTGAATATTATAGATGATCTTATATTTCCCAATTTTTACTGTTTGAGAAGGACAATTGTAATTAAAGGGAATGATGTTGGTCTGTACTAAAAGATTTTTTTCATGGGGTACATTTTATGGGACTAATTCAGCATTTTAGGAGGAAATATATTATTATGGTTTTCATGAAATTGGTGTACTATGGCAATTTTATCTTGAATTACTTTTCTTTTCTTCTTCTTCTTCTTTTTTTTTTTTTTTTGAGACAGAGCCTCCAACTGTCCTCCTGGGTAGAGTGCCATGGCATCACAGCTCACAGTAACCTCCAACTCCTGGGCTCAAGTGAGTCTCCTGCCTCCACCTCCCAAGAAGCTGGGACCACAGCCAACCACAAAGCCTGGCTATATTTTTTGGTTGCAGCTATCATTGTTGTTTGGCAGGCCTGGGCTGGATTTGAACCCGCCACCTTAGGTGTATGTGGCTGGCGCCTTAGCCACTTGAGCCACAGGCGCTGAGCCTTTATGTTAAACTTCTATAGTAATTCATGGGCTGCTTGACATTGATCCTTCTTTTTGGGGTGAACAAATGGAAATTTAGAATCTGAATGAATGATCTCATTGAAGTCCTATAGTACAATACTAGGGAAGGCACAACTGGGACCAGAGTCTTCTGATTCATATCCCAGTGCTTGCTTTTAAACACCAGCCATGCTCCCCAGAATTCCAGAGTCCCCTGGATATCCCTCTGGTCTCTCTCTTTCTCCTCACATGGAAAGAAGCCCAAAAGGCAACTCAAATTGAGAGCAGAGTTAGGTTTATATCTCCACTCTAATTCTCTGGTTTGCTGGATTCTTCCTACTCTACTACCACTAGATAAATGTTCATTTCCAAATATAGTGGTGTCCTAGTATGAGTTCATTAAAATTGGCAAAGGGATAACATAGCACTAACTGACTAGAAAAAGAGTTTAGAGAAATGTTTGTCAATAAAAGCACTGGTAAGGATTTCATATTGTCATCATGTGAAGAAGTGTCAAAAGCCCATGAAAGTTCTTTCCCAGAAGGGCCTGAAATTAGGTAGAATTTCTGAGAGAATATCAGATTCCAGCCACCATCATTCTTTTTTTTTTTTTTTGAGACCGAGTCTCAAGCTGTTGCCCTGGGTAGAGTGCTGTGGCATCACAGCTTATAGCAACTTCCAACCCTTGGGCTTAAGCGATTCTCTTGCCTCAGCCTCCCATGTAGCTGGGACTGTAGGCACCCACCACAATGCCCAACTATTTTTTGGATGTAGTTGTCATTGTTGCTTAGCAGACCCAGGCTGGGTTCAAACCTGCCACCCTAGGTGTATGTGGCTGGCCCCCTTGCTGACTGGGTTTATACGTGCTGCCAGCCACCTTCATTCTTAAGGTACACAGAGATTTTGCTGTAAACAGAAATATTTGGAGAATAAAGAAAAACCATATAGAAAATTATAGGGAGGTACATTTTAGAAATGAGAGAACTGGAAACTTAAGTTGATGGCCAGCTCCCCACACCACCCTGAGAATCAGGAATTGGCCCTCTCTGAGTCTCGGTGTTCACTGTCAAAGTGGGACCATGATTTATATCACAAAGCATGTTAGAGGAATAAACTAATCTGGGGCAAAAGCAAGGTAAGGGAGAGTGAAGAACCAATTGTGGTATGTGGCTGTGAAACTTGCCTGTGGGTTTTGTTTTGATGGTGCCAAGTACTCCAGTAGCAAAGCCATTCTCCTAAAATGCCTTGGACTCTTTACAGAACCCTCCATGGCTCTTGGCCAACCCGATGCACCAGGTTCATGGAGCGCTGTGGCAGAGGCCAGATGCAGCATTTGAGGACCAGTGGAGTATGGTTTGTGCCTCTCTACAGCATTTCTGAGTATTTCATACTCTTTAGGTAATCAAACAGCACTGACCCACTGCTAAGGGCTGTTGGTTCCTGTGATGATTACCATCCACATTTGAGTGGCTAATGCTCTGATTTTTAAATCTCACAGAAGGAGTATTTTCACTAAAAATAATTTAAGAAACTATGTAATTCTTGCTTTTTCTTTCTTGGCTTTTCTTTCTTTCTTTTTTTTTTTTTTTCTAAATTCCTAGAAGTAGGCACTGCACCCCATGAGATTACTTTGCCAACCAGAATTGACTTCAGTTTGCTCTGCTATATCTGCCTTGATCATGGGCAAAAAATTATGAAAGCTGGACCTCAACGCCATGTAGCTCTTCCATTATCCATCTGTGAACTTGGCACAGCAAGCCTACATTAGTTTTAAAGTTATCTGTCGGGTCAACCTGAGATCAAAAGAGACGAACAACAAAGTCAGCTTGAACTTCACTTGGGGTCAATGAAAGTAGAACATCTTGTGTCTAAGAGTTCAGAGTTGTATGCTTGATAGGAATCACACTACTCCATAATTAATGTTATGCTTGTGTTTTGACAGGCGGATTGGTGCACACTAGAAATTATCTTTAATCTTATTCAAGATTTTAAAAAAATTTTTTACATACTGAATTTTATAAAGCCTAACAGAAGAGCATGTAGATGCGATGGAAAGAAAGGCTGGAAGTAATAAGGCTCCAGCAGGTATTAAACAGCTGGAGGCGTACATTTTGGGTGCCCTACGACTTGTTTCTGGCCTGTCCTTTTTAGCTTCTATCAGTACCCGAGATTGAGATCGAAAAGGAAGAGCTCATCAAATGTACAGTACAAATGAAACAAAGTGGGCAGGGTAATGAACAAGCAGGACAGGTTCAAAACACAAACGAATTTGGTGGCTTAAACATCAGAGCCAAATCAAGCTGAAACATAACAGGACGAAAATGTGGCATTGAGAGTAGATTTATGGTTGTTCATTAGTGGTGACCTACTTCCTCTCTTGGCCAAAGGTCACATAGTGAAGAGCTAAAAATTTTCACCCAAGGTGACAGGGCTGCTTTCAACAAATAAAATTGCTTATGCTAATCAGAATTTTTTGAAAGATGTTTTTGGCATCTAAATAAAGGAGCAAGTCATTCCCTAAAGGCTGCACGCAGAATCACTGAGTAAGGTCTAAATTCAATTCAAAGTCCCTGGACCCTATGCAACTTTTCTGCTTTTCCTTTCTAGCTACCTCTTCTAGCATATGACATGATGGTTACAATTTCTTCTAGTTCTAAAAGGTTTTTCTTCTATCATGTTTTGTATGCCTGCATTAGTATCTCTAAAAGTTAAGTTCTGCATTTTGCTGATACTACCTCAATTCTGTCAGTAAGAGCTGGTAAGGCTTGGCTCTGTCTAGTCCTGGCACTGCTGCAAAACACAAATGTTCTTGGCCTCATTCCTCACAACTGCCTCCCTAAGTAGTTTCTCTCATATTTCATGATTTGGTTGAAAACCCAATATGGTTAGGAAAAAGATGTGCATAAGTGAAGCATAATTATATTGATTCATGTTCAGCTGATAAAGATTTATTTGTCCTCGAGGCATAATAATGGCCAAGATTTGCCCATGATCAATAACTCTTGAACCAATAAATCTTGGTATCAGAACAAAAGCCAATATCTACTTAAACATTTTTCCAAGTGTTGTTATAATATGCTGATGGCATGAAACATGGGAGCCCATAAAACACAGTCTCTTGAGTTTTATGTTGACACTAAATTTGTATTCTCCATGAGTTAATAGTCTAGATTCTGGTGACGCAGGAGCAACTGGATGATCCAGGGAAACGTTAATACCAAGGACTGATAGTTAATAACACATTTTTCAGAAGAGCAAATAAGATCAGTATGTACGGAAGCAAATGGCTAAAACCCAAACACTTAGGAAAATGCAAAGTGTAACAGTTTGTCCACAGATTTAAGCTCTGTATAAAATATATTATTTTGTCTTTTAATTGATACATCCTATTAGAGAGGTACACATTTGGGGCGGTACATGTGATCTTTTGTTACATGTATACAATATATAATGATCAAATGGTATCCATCACCTCAAACACTTTTCTTTGTGTTGGGAGCTTTATAGTGCTCCTTTTCAAGCTCTCTTGAGATATACAATAAATTATTAACTCTAATATCTTTACTATACTATCACATACTGGAATTTGTGCCTTTCTAGCTACCCCTTCATCACCTTCTCTCCTCCCCGTTCTCCTTCTCTCCCCAGCCTCTGGTAACATCATTCTACTCTTTACCTCCATGAGATCCATGTTTTTCCCCCCAGATACGAGTGAGAACATGTGATATTTGTCTTTCTGTGCCTGGTTTATTTCATTTACCATAAGGACCTCCAGTTCTATCCGTGTTGCTCCAAATGACACGATTGGATTCTTTTATATGTTTGAATAATATTCCACTGTGTGCGGAGACCACATTTTCCTTACCCATTTGTTCATTCACAGACACTTAGGTTGACTCCCTGTCTTGGCCATAGCCTGCACAACATACTTGCAAAAAACACCCCTACCCCGTTTTTGCAAAAGAGAAGGACTAGAAGTAGAAAATGAGACAAAAGGATATACAGGCAGCAAGAAAGGGAAGGAAGGGTACAAAGTGATATATAGATAGATATTACAAAAGCATAGACAGCACTAAGCGAACGGCACAAGTCTCTCTACCCTCCTTTCAGAAATCCTGCTCCCCTCCTCAGAGGTACCACTGCTCTCAGTCTGGCATATTCTATTCTATGCATTTACAGGAAGGCACATCTATCTCTAAACACGTATATAAACATGCACAAACACAGAATTTTATGGATAATTCTTTGTAATATAGAAACACGTTTTCAGTGTTTGTTCTTTTCTTTCTCACTGAGTATGTGTCTTAAGTTCAACAATTCTCTCATTGAACTAAAGCTTTGCTCCTTTCAGCATGTGTCAAGATTTCTTTCCTTATCTGAATTGGAGGTTTCAAGACTATGCTTTCTGCAGTTTCAAAGCCATCATTTTCTCCAATTTTCTGCTAATTTTTAGAAAACAGTGAAGCAAACCATGCAATTATTTCGATATCTTGGTGCAAACAAATGCGGCTGTGCAGACAAGGAGGGAAACACGGCTGAAACAGAACCCTCAGCCCACACGGTGCTGACGGGTGGTTGTTCAGACAAATTCCTTCATTAGTGACATTTAACTCGAGCAGAGTAAAGGTACTTTAAGGATATGTGGATAATCCACAAACAGTTCAAGTTCTTTTAAATTCAACCTCAGAAGGCTCTGAGTTTAATTGTGCAAAGGAAAAAAAGATCTTACTTTGATGAAAGGTACTTTTTCAGAAAGTATCAATTTTCTTATTTTCTCATTGTGTGTGTATATGGTTTTCTCATCTGCCTGAAAACCTTTTGTCTTTCATGCCTTGAATAAACGGGTATTACGTTATAATTAATGACTGTGTATCTGCATCTCCACATAATTTATTCTGCCTAAAGCATCTCCTACATTTACTCTTAGAAAAGATAACAAAGAATGAATTGTGTTTAAAAGTCACCAACAAAACACTGAAGATCTTCCAACCCCAGAGAATAACTGAACGCTGTCCCACTAACCCTGGGCAATAGCACCTAGGGAAGGGTGCTGCCTTGACAGATCATTCGTGAAAAACTAAAGTAATTACCATCATTCTAATATTTCTATTTAAATGCATGAAAAACTGATTAGCTGAAGGCAGCCCTATATATAGCCAGAATGGCATCTTCTTAATATTTATGCTAATGTAAAAGACATTTTGCACAAAGGTTAGAGGTGACATATGGGTAAGAAATGATCTGAACATACACGCTTATTTACTTACAATAAGGCATGACATGAATATTACTCCTCAAGAGAGGCTGAGCAGGCTCAGAGGAGTAGGGGTGGGAAACTGATCAATATGAACATAGATATATTCCCAGGCACAAGTAATTTATTTATCAGATGCATTCGTGTAGAATCAGCAGCCCCCATCCGAGAAGTGGAAGGTCCATGCCTGTCGCCAAGCTCTGTAGATTCCAGTTCACTCTCAGCCCCAGGTAGTAGTACTTTTCTGGTTCAAAGAGAATTTTGATAGAAATTAGAAAGGTTTGATGATTGAGCTGACTCTGAACATTATGTACCTCCTACATAAAGAAACTAAAAAATGTTACAAATAATACCATCTCGAATGGCAGCGACTGTCTTAAGCAAGAAAGGACGGACTTGACTATAAATTCCATTTGGTTTTCCTACTGCCATTTCCACATGGCTAACCCGCAGACTGAATACTGCTCCCTGCCAGCTTTCTAAGCACGCTCCAAGGTGAGACTCCCCAGAAACGGCGCATAGCAATGAGCACCTCACGGAAACCGCGCATGAAGAACAAATAAAACATGAAATTACACATGAACTTGAGAATCACATAAGCCGGTTAAGAACGGGTTACTGCCAATAACGGATTTCAAATAAGCCTCTGATTTAATGACAACTGAAAGCCAGAGCCTGATTGAGGGCAATCAAATGCTTCTCTTTTTATCTGCCTCTGACTCATTTTTTATATGAAAAAGAAAAACTGTGCTATTACAACATTGGCGATGTAAGGCTACACGGAAATCTGAACACAGGGAGGCCGTTTCCGTGGGCGAATAGAACAATGCACATCCACACCTAAAGTGCAGTCAGGTGAGCAAGTAACTGGCAGCGACTTCTGACTCAGCACATCGCTGGGGACTCAGTGGGAAGAGGGTGTTGGCTTTTCCTTAATGTGTTCTAATTGTGATTATTGTCACCAGTGCAGCTGTGACTGAAAAGGGTGTGACTTTCAGATTTATAAACTGAATAAACAGCCAGATGACTCATCCAGAAAGAAAGGAGGCCACAGTGAAAATGACCTTCCTGTAGGTCCCGAGGACAGAGACATCTTTATTCAGTTTATGAGGGAGAACCTGCCCTTTGCTCTGATTTATCACTTCCTAATCACACCCCTGAATTCTTGCCCTCCAAGGTAGACAGATTACCTGAATCATTTTTTTTTTTTGCATTGAACTGTCTTCCTTTTAGCATTTCATTATCTATTATTGAGTACTATGTCCTACAATTTCAGGTATAATTAATTCTTTGGGGGCTGTTTTCACTTTTTTTTTTTTTTTTTTTTTTTTTGAGACAGAGTCTTACTCTATCACCTGGACCAGAACTCAATGGCATCATCACAGCTCATAGCAACCTCAAACTCCTGGGCTCAGGCAATCCTCTGGCCTCAGCCTCCTGAGTAGCTGGGACTACAGCTGCCCACCACCACACCCAGCTCATTTTTCTATTTTTTATAGAGACAGGGTCTCACTCTTGTTCTTACTGGTCTTGAACTCTGGGCCTCAAGTGTTCCTCCTGCCTCAGCCTCCCAGAGGGCTCGGATTACAGGAATGAGCCACTGTGCCCGGCCTGTTTTCAGTTGTTCCTGTTTTCAATCTTATAAAATTATATTAAGAATGGGAAGTAAGAGGCTATTGACTGGAGTCAGAACACTGTAGTTTCTGGGTGAGAGACTATTTGCAGAGAGGGAGTCAGGAACAAAACTTCTTTTTCTTTCGTGCAGGTGTGGATGTTTTAACTATGTGCTGTCTATGTTGTTTTATAGCGACTTCCAGGTATTCAGTTTTTAAAAAAACTTAGAGTCAGACAATATGAGTTGCACACAGAGCAAAGTGCTCTACACTGTTGAAGCGTGTGTGCCTGTGTACGTATGTGTGTGCACATGTGTATGTGTGCATGTGTACATACGTGTGTGTGTCTGCACGTTTTATATGACAGAAGCCAGAGGCAGGCTTCAGAAGACTGATCCACGCTGATCTGCCTCCATCTTACCTGGAACGACTGAGTTCAATCTAGCCCACTTTGTAACATGGCGGGAAGGTCCCGGTAGACAAATATACCCATTTTTTAAGATTAAATCATAGCTGTGTACATAGAACTCAAATGTATTAGCAAGAAAAGAACAAGTGATCCCATCTCAGTGTGGGCAAGGGACTTGAAGAGAAACTTCTCTGAAGAAGACAGGCACACTGCCTACAGACATATGAAAAAATGCTCATCATCCTTAATCATCAGAGAAATGCAAATCAAAACCACTTTGAGATATCATCTAACTCTAGTAAGATCAGCCCACGTCACAAAATCCCAAAACCAGAGATGTTGGCGTGGATGTGGAGAAAGGGGAACACTTTTGCACTGCTGGTAGGAATGCAAACTAGTCTCTTCCTTTTGGAAAGATGTTTGGAGAACACTTAGAGATCTAAAAATAGACCTGTCATTCAATCCTGCAATTCCTCTACTAGGTATATATCCAGAAGACCAAAAATCACACTATAACAAAGA
>CAUYQV010062910.1:0-13105 GCA_963574575.1 Galagoides demidoff
AAAAAAGAACAAATTACTGATATATGTTATGACACAGATAAACCTTGAAAAAAATGTATATATTTTTTGAGCAGAGCCTCAAGCTGTCACCCTGGGTAGAGTGCTCACAGCTCACAGCAACCTCCAACTCCTGGGCTCAAGCAAGTCTCCTGCCTCAGCCTCCCAAGTAACTGGGACCACAGGCGCCCACCACAACGCCCAGCTATTTTTTGGTTGCAGCCGTCATTATTGTTTGGCAGGCCCAGACTGGATTTGAACCCACCACCTTAGGTATATCTGGCTGGCACCTTAGCCACTTGAGCCACAGGCACCGAACCAAACCCTAAAAATATTATGCCAAATGAAAGAAGCGAGACTTAAAAGACCACAGACCCTTTGTTTGTTTACATTTATATGACATTTGTGCAAAGGCAAACCGTCAGGGACAAAAAGCAGATGAATAGTTGCCAGGGACAGGGGCAGAGGTAGGGGGGCCCTCGGGGGATAGAGGTTAGGGGGATGAAGAATGCAAGGGGGCTAGGGGCATGGAGAAGGGGTTAATTAGTAAGGGGTATGAGAAAATTCTGGGAGTAATGGAGCAGATCCGTATCTTAATTCTGGTGATGGTTACACTATTTTACATATTCATCAAAACTCACTGACCTATTCTCTTACGGTGAGTTTTGTCATGTTTAAATTATATCTTAATCTTAAAAACAGGAAGCCAGAATTGGAGCTTGTCTGCAGGCAGGCCGTGTAAATCCCGGTGATGCCACATCTCTGTGCAGCCTTTCCTGACAGAGTTTGCTATTGCTTTTCTCTGGGGTGGGGGTGTCACCTCAGAGTCACTAAAGATAACTGTGAGTTCCCACAGGCTTCTATCCCAGGAGGGCATTGCCATCACTGCTTAGTCAGCAGAGGTGACAGTAGTAAGGAAAGTGGTGTGGCTGGTTAGACAGAATGGGCAGGCCATCTTTCAGGGCTGCCCTTCATAAACAAAGTCACAGACTCAGTGGTCCCATTAGAAGTGGCAGGCACTGGGGCTGAGCATGACCGCCATTTCACACCAGGAGAAACTCCAGGGTACCAGTGACCACAGGTGTCCCTGCCCACCTGTGGTCAACACCTGACAAGCTTGAGATGGTCCCAAATCCAGATTATCCTCCATCTCTCCCTACCCAGAAACGTGCTGAGTGTCGTGGGGCCACTGTGCTGGTGAGTAATGCTTCACTCTTCAATGAAAAAGCCATCTCACTTCGGCTTAGAAAAGAGAGCCAGACCTGGCTCAGGACAGGCCCTGAATCTCCCTTGCTTCTCTGATGAACAAAATCCATTTCAGAGTCAGTTTGGAACGTGGCTTCTCTCCATCACAGAAGTGTGTCTTCCCGGGAGCAAGCCTGTCACTGGTTCTCCACAGAATCCTTTTGGCCAGAGATGAACTGGGCCTGGATCGCTCTCCCAGCTGAGGTCCTTTCCAGTGTGCTACGCCCAGAGCAGGCCCTCCCAAGGCAGGCCACCTCCCGGCAGCGTGGAGGCTAACGGGCACCAGGATGTCCACTGGACTTCTGGCTTCTACCTTGCCCTGGCTGTCAGTTTCCAGGATTCTTTCCATTATTCTCTTCTTATCATTTCTTCCTGGTTCTGGGCTGTTCTGACCAACAGCCTTCTCTCTCCCTTTTTTTCTGTTTATTAAACAGCTTTGTTGAAGTATAATTGACATAAAGTAAGCCGAGCATTTTAAAGTGTACAATATAATAAACTCTTCCATTCACATACACCCAGGAATCCATCACCACCAGAATCAAGACAGAGAACATATCCATCACCCGCCAAGGTCTCCCGTGCCCCTTGGTCATCCCTCCCTCCTGCCCTTGTCTACCCCCATTCCTAAGAACCACTAATCTGTTGTCTGTCACTGTAGATTTGTCTATACTTTCTAGAGTTTTATGTGAATGCAGCCACATAGTATGTGTTCTTTTTTTTCTTTCTTGTCTGTCTGGTTTCACTCAGAAAAATTGAGATTTATCTATGTTGCTGTGTGTATCAACGATTCATTCCTTTTTATTGCTGAGTGGTATTCTATCACATGGCTACATCACAATTTGTTTGTCCATTCATCTTTTGGTGGGCATTTAAACTGTTTCCACATTTGGGGAAGTTATTTTCTTAAAACAGCTGGCCTGACAGATTTCAGAAAACACCCACAGCTCTTGCTACCAAGGCATCTTGCTCTGATGGCTCCTGCCCTTTCCCGGAGTGTGGGGAAAGTGGCACTGCCTCTCCACACAGCCCCTCTGTTCCTCTCCTCTCCTCCCCACTGCTTCCATTCCAGCAGCCTCTCAGATCACAGCTGCCCCATGATTTGAGCCAGGAAGAGAAGGGGCCAGATGAGGACTGGGAGGAAGGGGACAGTTCAGGAGGGACACGTTTCATTTCATCCAGACCTCCCATTCTTTGCCCTCTGAGGAGAAGGCAATTCCCTGTGGAGTGATTGGTGGCCAACAGCTTTTATAACACAGGCTTTTGGAATATGTTTTTAAGAGACTAATATTTATGGCAGTGCTTCTTAAACTCGATGTAGAAGGTCATGTAAAATGCAGATTCTGATTCAGTAGGCCTGGCCTGGGGCCCGAGAGTCTGCATTTCTGGCAGACCCTCAGATTATAAGACACTGCTGTCTTCAGACTGAACACTTCATGGGGTCAGTCCCAGGTGTTGAATTGTTTATTAATTGCTCTCTAACAAGTGTTTAATCACTATCTATAAAACTCCACTAAGTACAGGCTAATGCACGTCTTCCTCTCTCCTGGAGATACCCTGCAGCTATTCTGAATTAGTTGGGGCTCCTACAGAATACCTCAAGTGCTCCTTAAAGCCAAGACTGACATTAGAGCTGGATGGTGCCATATTTTAACACGTGGGGAACAGCACCTCCTGCTCGTGAAACACTGACTTCTTCCCTTGGTTCCTGGGAAATAGTTCTGGAACTCTGCAAAAATGGATTATGGGATAGCCTGGCAGACTTTTTAAAAGGAAGGGAAATGGGGATATTGATGAGCAAGGGAAGAGGAACTCCTAATTATGTCACCAACGCTGGTGCTGCGGGACCCAAGGATTGAATAATGAATCTGAGGTGTGCCATAGTTTAAAAACCTAGATTCCCAGGAAATCTCTCTAAAGCGGCTTGGCCTACTTGGTCCACTATTCCTATAAAATGGCCCCACCTTTCCTTTCACTGGCCCTCAGGAACTCCCATGTTGGAGGAATGGCTGCATTTATTTGACCCATTCTTTAAGCTTACACCGTCCTCTCAGAGTCTAACTCTGATAGAATCTTTTTTCTATAGGCGCCAACTCTCACAGACCTGTCTAGGATGAAAATGAGCTGGTAATGGTAGCTGTGGAAATTTCAGATTTCTGAATGCAAAATTTTGATAAAGTGATTTATTGAATTATGCAGGTGAATGTTTATCTCCTGAGATATTCAAGGCACTGTGGATACAGTCCCTGCCTTCAAGAGAGGACCAGACACAAACTGATATGTCTACTTCATTTATATTCAGAGGTACAGAGGAAGTGTTTTAGGAGATCAGAATCGCTGCTAGCTATTGGATACACCTGGAGTAGGTGCAGCTTCTCTGAATGATGGGAACTTGTTAGGGAGAGAATATTTCAGGCTGAAAGAGTGCAGCAAAGGCACAAAGGTGGGGATGCCCATTGTGTTTACAGGGAAAGTAAGTCTCCATCTTCCTGTTGGGAGGATTTGGAGCAGGACGATATGAAGGGAGGCCAGAGGTCTGCCTTGACTCTGTTAGTGCTTGAACTATACTTGGTAGCTAATTAGGGATACAGATGTGGCAGAACCAAATAATGCTTTAAGATTGATTTGGCTGCAATTCCCTTTGATGGATCAGTGTAGGGGGAGGCCGGCAGTAAGGAGAACAGCCAGGAGGCCAATGTATCAGTTGACAAGCCTCCACCAAGCTGAGGTTCCAGAATAGAAAATGTAGATTAGATGAAGGAATGAGGAGAGAAGACCCCAGGATTGACTGTCTGCGTGTCTGGGGTGATGGAGAGAAGGCGGTGATCATGCTGCAATTTTGAGTCTTTCTGGGAGAATGACTGTTCCAAACCATGAGTTTGGTTTTGGCTAAACTGAAATATGTCCGTGAAAAAGGTCCAGCTGGCGGTTAGAAACATTCACCTGCAGCTTTGAAAGCGAGGGCTCCTGGAAACAGAGGCCTAGGTTTCCTACGCTGAGATCCTTCGTTTGCTCCACAAACCAGCAAACAAAAACATGAGACTCTGGCACTCCACGCTGCGTGCAGGACTCCGGGGCTGCAAAAGGAAGACAAACAGGGCTCCTGTCTGCGGAGCTGTCAGGTTGGGGGGAAACAGGTCCCTCCTGGGGTAACAGATTCAGGGCTGCAGTGGGATTGTTTGCAGAGTGCAGTGGGAACCATGGGATGATGGGAGCCCCTGGAGGTGGCTGAGAGCCCTGAGAGGAGCAGGCATGGAGCAGGTAGGACCTTTTCCTAGGGTGACCAGATTTTAACATCGGTAAGGCGGGACAACATGGCTGGGGGGCGGGGCAGGGGACAGGGCAGGGCAGGGCCTGACAACAAGGCAAACTTTGATAAGCAGTTCTCGATAATCACTTCTCACCAATTATTTGTTATTATTACAGTTTAACATTATAAAATTAACAAAAATAATATAAAACTCATATTCTGGCGAAATAGCCACATGGCAGCGGAAAACCGTATATTCCCTTCTTGTTCTCCCGCCTGTTCGTGCATTCCTTCCAAAAATCGGGACTTTTTAAAAATGCCACGGGACGCAGGACAAATTGTTGAAAAGCGGGATGTCTGGTCACCCTAGTCTAGCAGGATGATCTTAGAATTGTAAAGGAGAAAATCATTTCTTACCCTGTGGTTCAATCCGATCTATGTCCATTTCAACTGAAATTCAGTCCTGTCGGTAATAGGTGACCCTTGCTCAAGCTGGCCAAAAGCCATGCCAGCCAATGTGAAGACGGAAACTATTCTTCTGATAGTTGTTTATGTGACTTTCATTTTCAGGCCAAGTTTTAGAACAATAAGATTTTAAAGATAGGAAGTAAATATGATTTCTCCATGTCCTGTTCCCTTAGTCATCTGGAATTTAAGCTGTTGTCATGCGTCAGTAATCCGGTCAGAGTTCATGGTTCTGTACCCTTCAGATATGCCTTTAGAAGGCAAGCTGTATGTAAGCCTGTCATATCCCACCAAAGGAATCCACATCTTATAGTTATGAGAACCAACAGCTCATTCTGGGTAAGGCAATGCCTCTCCGGCTTCTCAATAAAAATGACATTTCTCCTTTGGAAAAGGTCATAATCATTCGGTCAGTTTATTAGTCCACCTTCACTGACTAGCCAGGCACAGGGCCAGGCCTCAGGGATACTGGCATTGTGAATGACATGGACATGGTCTCTCTCCTGGAATTTTGATTTTCTTCTTGTTTTTCTTTCCTTCCTTTCCTTTTCTTTTCTTTTAGAGACAGAATCTCTCTCTCTCTCTCTTTTTTCTTTTATTTATTTATTTATTTTAATTTTTTTTTTTTTTGTAGTTTTTGGCCAGGGCTGGACCTGGACCCACCACCTCTGGCATATGGGGCCGGCACCCTACTCCTTTGAGCCACAGGCACCACACTATTTATTTATTTTTGAGACAGAGTCTCACTATGTTGCCCTGGGTAGAATGCCGTGGTGTCATAGCTCACAGCAACCTCAAACTCCTGGGCTTAAGTGATTCTCTTGTCTTAGCCTCCCAAGTAGCTGGGACTACAGGTGCCCGCCACAACACCCAACTTTTTTTGTTGTTGTAGTTGTCATTCTTGTTTGGCAGACCCAAGCTGGATTCAAACTCGGTGTATGTGACCAGCACCCTAGCTGCTGAGCTACAGACACTGAGCCTCAAGACAGAATCTCACTCTGTCCCCTGGGCTAGAGTGCTATGGCATCAGCCTAGCTCACTACAACCACAAACTCCTGGCTTCAAGCCATCCTCCTGCCTTACCCTCCTGAGTAGTTGGGACTATAGCCCCACACCACAATAACTGGCTGGGTTGGTTTTTCTATTTTTAGTAGAGATGAAGTCTCACTCTTGCTCGGGTTGGTCTTGAATTCCTGAGCACAAGCAATCTACCCACCTTGGCTTCCCAGAGTGCTGGGATTACAAGTGTGAGCCATGGTACCTGGCTTGCCCTGGAAATTTTTGTGGAAAGGGCGGTGAGCAAATAAGAAAAAAAGATAATTATTGATAATTATTAATTATGATAATTGTGAATGATATAAGCAGAGATGTGACGCAGAGTAAATTTATATTAGAAGCGTATCAGAAATCTGTTGAAGGTGACTGTGGCTTTTAAAGAGATCTAAGTATTCTTTTGTCCAAGCTAAACCAATTTAAAAATAAGACAAGAAAAGCAATAAACAGAAAACCAAAATAGCATGTTTATTACTGATAAAGTCATAGTTTAGTGTGAGGGTCAAAAGAGGGACTGTTATCTCTGATATTGGTTTCCAAGGGATTAGCTATAACAATTGGTAAGGCATCACAAGAATGGAGAAGCACAGCTCAGTGCCTGTAGCTTGGTGGCTAGGGCGCCAGCCATATACACTGGAGCTGGTGGGTTTGAACCTCAGCCCAAGCCTGCCAAACAACAGTGACAGCTACAACCAAAAAATAGCTGGGCATTGTGGAGGGTACCTCTAGTCTCAGCTACTTGGGAGGCTGAGGCAAGAGAATCACTTAAACCCAAGAGTTTGAGGTTGCTGTGAGCTGTGACACCACAGCACTCTACTGAGGGCGACATAGTGAGACTCGGTCTCAAAAAAAAAAGAATGGAAAAGCAAGAATCCGATGTACTGTATTCTAATATGAAGGCAGTAGATGACCTAATACGGGGGGGGGGGGATGAGGGAGCAGGGAGATGGGAGGAAGGAGATGGTTGAAGGGGTCAGTCACAGTGTATGGCACACAGTATATGGAAGGACACAATTATAAGAGGCAATTTACCTAACAAATGCAATCAGTGTAACCTAATTCTTTGTATCCTCAATGAACCCTCAACAATAAAAAAAAATTCCTCTTCACGAACAGCATGGTCAGAAAAAACTTTTCCGGGTGGTGCCTATGGCTCAGTGGGTAGGGCGCTGGCCCCATATACCGAGGGTGGCGGGTTCAAACTCGACCCTGGTCAAACTGCAACAAAAATTATCCAGGTGTTGTGGCAGGCACCTGTGGTCCCAGCTACTCGGGAGGCTGAGGCAGAAGAATCGCCTAAGCCCAGGAGTTGGAGGTTGCTGTGAGCTGTGTGACGCCATGGCACTCTACTGAGTGCAATAAAGTGAGACTCTGTGTCTACCAAAAAAAAAAAAAAAAGACTTTTCCCCTAATTTGACTTTTAAGCTGGAAGTCAAAGGAGCTAACCATGCAAAAAAAACAGGAAGAAAATCCCAGAGATAGAGAACATCAAATCCAAGGACTCTGAAGAAGGAAAGGCTTTGATCTCCCCCACAAAGAACAACCATGACACAAGTGGTGTGGTCAGAGTGACTGAGTGGGGGAGACAGAAGGCAATGCTGTTGGAGGAGCAGCCAGAAGCCAAATCAGGAAGGGTTTTATGAACCTGACCAAGGGAGAGAGTGCAAATGTCCTTTTAAGAAAAATATGACAGGCTCCGCGCCTGTGGCTCAAGTGGGTAAGGCACCAGGCACATACACCTAAGGTGGCGGGTTCGAATCCAGCCCAGGCCCGCCAAAACAACAATGACAGCTGCAACCAAAAAATAGCCAGGGATTGTGGCAGGTGCCTGTGGTCCCAGCTACTTGGGAGGCTGAGGCAGGAGACTCACTTGAGCCCAAGAGTTGGAGGTTGCTGTGAGTTGTGATGCCACGACACTATTCAGAGCAAAAAGCTTGAGGCTCTGTCTCAAAAAAAAAAAAAAGGAAAAGAAAAATACGACAATACTGAAGGATCAGAAGCAGGGCGTTCCTTCAGTTTGCCCTGGCCTCAGAATACACAATGGCTGAAGGGGTCAAAGTGGAAGCAGCAAGTCCAGAAAAAAAGACTTTTGTTGTGGTCCCAGCAAGAGATGATGGGGGCTGGAGTTAGGATGGTAGAACCCACAGGACAGGCTGATGGCTTGGATTTGAGTGAGCAGAGGAGAGGGAAATTCACAACATCTAATGGGTTCTTAGTTTGAGCAACCTGGTGACTAGTGGTGGAATTTATAAGCTGTGGAGAGCTGGAAAATATTTTGTTCTTGCAATTTCTATCTTGGATATGTCAAGTTTCAGATGCCTTTAGACATCCAAGGGGAGATGCCCAGTAGGAGGTGAGAGATGGCCTATGACAAGCTCAGGAAGCAGGCCACCCGGGGCTAGAGTCTTCCAACCGTATGACCTCAGGCAAGTTACTTAACCTCTCTATGCATCAAATGGAGATGATAAATTACTATTAGAGCAGTAGGATTTGGGGACAAATAGTGGCCATGGAATAGACTAGCTCTCAACAAACGTTAGCTTTTTTTTTTTTTTGAGTCAGAGTCTCAAGCTATCACCCTGTGTAGAGTGCTGTAGCATCACAGCTCACAGCAACCTCCAACCCTTAGGCTCAAGTGATCCTCTTGCCTCAGTTTTTCTATTTTTAGTAGAGATGGGGCTCTTGCTTTTGCTCAGGCTGGTCTCAAACTATCCACCGGCCTTGGCCTCCCAGAGTGCTAGTATACAGGTGTGAACCACCAGGCCAAGCCCAAACATTAGCCAGTAATATAACAAGGGCTGTCTGGAAAGTATTCAGCCAGGGTTAGTACCCCAAATGTCTCTATTTTTCATATCACGTGACTGGATACTTCCACACAGCCCTCTTTGAGTCTGGGGCTCACAGAAGGAGCAGGGTGTGGACGTAGCATCTTGGAGTCAGCTATACAGATGGTGTTTGCCTTTCTCTGCTGTAGAGATTGACGACCTGGCCTAGAGTCCTCAGGATCCCTTGCAGTTACAAGTGACATAAGACACAGACTGGGCTAACCAGATGGTTTCTGAGAAAGGGATAACGGCAGGTGGTGCTCCCTTCCTCCCCACCCTGAATGTCCCAGCTGGAAACCCCGCAGTTGATCTGCAGCAGCGAGGTTAGGGCCACCAGCATCTCAGACTGCACTTCTGCCTTAGGGGGTGGTGAATAACCAGACTGCTTGGTAAGAAATACAAACCCCTGTTTATCAAGACCCTTAGAGGTGTGTGTTTTTGGGTTTTGTTTTTTTTGAGACAGAGTCTCACTATGTCGCCCTTGGTAGAGTGCTATGGTATCATAGCTCACAGCAACCTCTAACTCTTGGGCTCAAGCGATTCTCTTGCCTCAGCCTCCCAAGTAGCTGGGACTACAGGCGCCTGCCACAACGCCGGCTATTTTTAGAGACAGGCTCTACACTGCCTCTCACACTGGCTCAGGCTGGTCTCGAACCTGTGAACTCAGGCAGTCCACCTGCCTCGGCCTCCCAGAGTGCTGGGTTTACAGGCGTGAGCCACCGCGTGCGGCAGGTGACACAATTCTTAATGCCATGAGTTTGCAGGCCATCCCTTAGTTATTCACACGTAGGCAGAGAAAATGTGTGGCCCAGACAGCCTGGGATAGGCCCATGTTTTGCGTCAGAATAGGAGAGATGGAAGCCCCAGGGGAGAGGACCAGCGGCCAGGGCCGGAGGGAAGGAAGCCGGGGCTGCGGCCCCGCCCCCGCCCCAATTATAGTGTGGGCCGGGCCGCGCCTCCCGCCCGCCTGCAGGTGTTGGTCGCCAGACCCTGACCATGCCCGCCGACCTCAGCGGCACCTGGAACCTGCTGCACAGCGACAACTTCGAGGGCTACATGCTGGCCCTAGGTAGGGCGGGAGGGGCCTGCGCGGGGGGTTCTGTCCGTCCCTGTCCTTCTGTCCTCCCGCTCACCCCCCGTCGGTCCTCAGCCTCTTCGTGCATTTATCTATCCGCCCACCTGCCCCCGGGTCCCCGCTTCCTCCGTCTCTCAGCCCATCTGTCCCCCTCCAAGGGCCTTCAGTGTCGCAGAACCCGGTGTCCCTCCGTCCCCCTGCCTGTCGCCACCGCCCTGTGGCCAAGGCACAGGTCCCGCCGCAGAATCCTAAGGAGGTGGAGGGGCGGGTGGCGCCGGCCGCCTCGCGGGACGCTGGGGACTGAAAGCCCCTGCTGGGACCCTGCCCATCTCCGCTTGCACCCCCGGCGAGGTCCCTGACCCGAGCTGGCCCAGGACGCAGGTGCCCGACTCTGGCGTTTGCTGAGTCCCCCGCGAGGGCGCAGGGCTGAACAGCCGCTCTGCCTCCCCGCCAACCTCGGAAACGGGTCCCCTGCCTAAGAACAGCCTCCTCGCCTTGCGCGCTGGCTCCCAGTTTGTCCTGCCCTCGGTCTCACTCCTCAGATCGGACGGATCTGAGCACCTACCGTGTGCCAAACGCTTTGCCTGCCTGTCGCGGGCGGCGGCCCTTCAGACCCTGGGCCTCAGCCTCCCAAGTAGCTGGGACTTCTGCAGGGCGGCAAGAGCTGCTGGGGCACTAAGAGACACGGGGCCTCAGTTTACCCATCTGTATATAGATTGAGGAGGAGCGTCTGCCACGGATTTTTTTCCTTTTGTTAAAAAATTGTGGTAAAATACACATAACATAAAATTTTCCATTCTAATCATTTTGTAATTTCCAAGTTCTGTGGTTCCCTAGTTTCTTTGGGGGACGTCTGAGCGGGGGTGGACTTCTCTCTCCCTCCCTTCCCGCTCTGAGCACTCAGTGGGTAAGTCTCCAGCTTCCCAGGCAGTATCTAAGGCAGAATGACACAGTCTGAATTTCATTTCCTTTGTTTCCCACTCATAAGAAGGAATTAATGCTGGGCGGCGCCTGTGGCTCAGTGAGTAGGGCGCGGGCCCCATATACCGAGGGTGGAGGGTTCAAACCCCGCCCTGGCCAAACTGTAACGAAAAATAGCTGGGCGCTGTGGTGGGCACCTGTAGTCCCAGCTACTCGGGAGGCTGAGGCAAGAGAATCGCCTAAGCCCAGGAGCTGGAGGTTGCTGTGAGCTGTGATGCCATAGCACTCTACCGAGAGCAACAAAGTGAAAAAAAAGGAATTAATGCTTATTTTTCCCAACGGCAGTGAGTCCTGATATCTTACTTACCTCCCCACTCCCAAATTCATGGTGACACATGACCACGTATTTTTGTCCCTGTCTTGCTGCTTGTGTGGAGGGTAGAGCCTTAAAGATCAGGTTGATGACTTTGAATGCTGTCTTGAATGCTTTCTTTTTAGCAATTTCCAATTTGTTTGTTTTGAGACAGAGTCTCACTCTGTCACCCTGGAGT
The DNA here is from genome assembly GCA_963574575.1 of Galagoides demidoff. Lineage (NCBI taxonomy): Eukaryota > Metazoa > Chordata > Mammalia > Primates > Galagidae > Galagoides > Galagoides demidoff. Next base: position 11,380 of record CAUYQV010062910.1, read on the forward strand.
GCATGAAGTCATAGCTCAGGACAACCTCAAACTCATAGGCTCAAGAGATTCTCTTGCCTTAGCTTCCCAAATAGTTGGGATCATAGGCACCTGCCAGGAAGCTCAGCTAGTTTTCTGGGGTAGGTTTTTTTTTTTCTATTTTTAGTAAAGACAATGACTTGATCTTGCTCAGGCTGGTCTTGAACTCCTGAGCTCAAGCAATCCACCCACCTCGGTCTCCCAGAGTGTTAGGATTACAGATGTGAGCTACTGTGCCCTGCCCGTATGTTTTTAAAGTATTTTCTATTTGTGATTGGTTGAATCCACAGATTCAGAACCAAGGATGTAGAAAGCCAACACTAATGCAAAATCTACTGTCTCCATTTCTGTTCTAATGCCAATTAAGCAGAAGTATTCAGACCTTTCATGAGGACTTCTGCTTCTAGAGGTGGTAAACTAATTTATTTGTACTAACCCTCCTATTGAAGACATCTAAATAAGCTAGAGAAAATATATATACTATATATATCAGGGCTGTCCAGAAAGTAAGCATCCAGCCACTATTAATACTATTTTTTATATTACATGGCTGGATACTTACTGGAGAACACATTCAAAACTCTTGGGGAATATCAGAGAGCTATCGAAATGATCAAGAATCATCAGGCTGGTCTGGGTGAGGTGGCTCATGCCTGTAATCCTAGCACTCTGGGAGGCAGAGGCAGTGGATTGTCTGAGCTCAAGAGTTCAAGATCTACCTGAGCAAGAGGGAGATCCTGTCTCTAAAAAAAGAAAAAAATATCCAGGCATTGTGGCAGACACCTATAGTCCCAGCTACCTGGGAGGCTGAGGCAAGAGGATTGCTGGAGCCCAAGAGTTTGAGGTTGCTGTGGGCTATGACGCCAGGGCACTCTACCAAGGATGACAAAGTAAGACTCTATCTCTAAAAAAGAATCATCAGGCTGTGGTCTGGGAAAGAGTATGAATGCAAAGAGGTGAGCCCAGCCTTTAGGATGGATGTTTGTGACTCAAGGCTGGAATTTTGTGAGCTTTCTGGGATTACAGGGACAAAAATCTAGAGTCCCGAGTCAGCTGAGGATAAAGGCCCTGTAAACATCCTGCTTTGTGTCCAAAACTCTGGAATGCTACTGCTGAAGAGTAAGGGGGTCCTGGAAGTAAACAGCTCTTGCCCCTTGTTGAAAGCGGAATGCCACAGCATCTTAGCTCACAGCAACCTCAAACCCTTGGGATCAAGTGATTCTCTTGCCTCAGCCTCCCAAGTAGCTGGGACTATAAGTGCCCACCACAACGCTCGGCTATTTTTAGAAATGGGGTTCTCGGCTCGGCACCTGTGGCTCAATCGGCTAGGGCGCCAGCCACGTACACCTAGGGTGGCGGGTTCGAATCCCCAGCCCCGGCCCGCCAAACAACAATGATGGCTGCAACCAAAAAATGGCCGGGCGTTGTGGCGGGCACTTGTGGTCCCAGCTACTTGGGAGGCGGAGGCAGGAGACGCACTTGAGCCCAGGAGTTGGAGGTTGCTATGAGCTGTGATGCCATGGCACTCTACCCAGGGGGATAGCTTGAGGCTCCGTCTCAAAAAAAGAAAAAAAAAAAAGGAAAGGGGGGTCTCAAGCAAGTCTGGACATGGTGAGCTCACAGGCTGTAAAAGCACTCTAAGAGGCTGAGGCAGGGGGATTGCATGAGCTCAGGGGTTCAAAATCAGCCTGAGCAAGAGTGAGACCCA
>CAUYQV010062913.1:0-16165 GCA_963574575.1 Galagoides demidoff
ACTATGTACATTAATACACTTCTGGGGTACAGTGTGGGGTTTTCACACGCAATCCGAAATACTTCCATCAAACTGATCAACACAGCCTTCATGTCATTTTCTCAGTTATAGTTTTAAAACATTCTGATTCTACTCTTAGAGAGTTTCACTTGTACCCCTGTAAGAAAATGGTAAAGAATTTGTTCTAATGAGTATTATCTTTGTTTCTTCTGGATGCTCAGTTGTTACCATTGATACCTGTGCTCCCCTTCATGGTTTCAAAAATATTTTCCTTTTTTAATACTGTCCTAGATATTTTTGAAATAATTATTATGGGCGGTGCCTGTGGCTCAAAGGAGTAGGGCACCAGCCCCATATACCGGAGGTGGTGGGTTCAAACCCGGCCACAGCCAAAAAATACAAAAACAAAAGAAGATACAGCTGAAATAATTATTATTTCTGACAACAGAATGTTTTTGACCACTTTTATTTTCCCTGCCACAAAACCTGAAACCAACTTTTTTACTGAGTTAGTTTTTTCCTTGTTGCTTTTAAAAATTGTATAAGAAAGCAATGCTGGGTGCTGGGGGGCATGGGGGGGATTCTTCATGTGCTTTTTTCCTTGTTGCTTTTAAAAATCCTGTAAGAAAGCAAGGCCGGGTGCTGGGGGGCATGTGTGGGGGTTCTTCATGGCTCTGTGAGTATGAAGGTGACAACACAATAGAGGCTACTTATATCCCTTCATGTACCGGATAAGATTTTTCCTTTCAAAAAGTCACCAATTTATGATAATTTTAATTAACTTATATTTATTTATTTAGAGGCAGAGTCTCACTCTGTCCCCCTGGGTAGAGGGCCATGGTGTCATCATAGCTCAAGCAACCTCAAACTTTTGGGCTCAAGTGATGCTCCTGCCTCAGCCTGCCAAATAGCTGGGACTACAGGTGCCCACCAACAACGCCCAGCTAGTTTGTCTGTTTTTAGTAGAGAAGAGGTCTCACTCCTGCTTAGGCTGGTCACAAACTCCTGAGCTCAGGCAATACACCTGCCTCAGCCTCCCAGAGTCCTCAGATTACAGGCCAGAGCCACTGCACCTGGCCTAATTCCTTTTAGCGAGTTACTTTTTTAAACTAGCTCTAGTAGGAAATTTTTAAAATAAAAAGTTTTATTGAGTGGGCAGTGCCTGTGGTCAAAGAGTAGGGCACCAACTCCATATACCGGGGGTTGTGGGTTCAAGCCCGGCCCCAGCCAAAACTGCAAAAAAAAAAAAATGTTTTGTTGAGTTATCAATTTTCCATTTTGTCTACTATCTGTGCTATATATTTTCTTATAAATCTATGTGTGTAAACTAAAATGTTGATCCTGAATTAAGAAGTTCTAGTTTCTTTTCTCTGGTTTTAGCATCCTGGAGTCTGTTGCAAGTGTGCAAGCTCAGAAGCTTTTGGTCATCGTTTGTGGGCACATCACCTAACACTGGATAAGAAACCACAGGCACATTTAAATTGGGAGGGGGAGGAGAGCAAGGGGAGTGGGGGAGGGAGGGGGATGGGTGTGCTCTCACCTAATGTGCACAAGGTGAAGGTCATAGCACACACCCCACCCCACCCCCACCCCCCCCACCCCCCCACCCCCCCAGGTAAAGAGCTCAACTACAACTTGGGTTTTACCTTAGAAACGCAATGTAACCTCATCATTTAGACCCTCATATTAATCTGACAATAAAAAAACCCCAAACAAAACAAAAAGAAAATACTACAACCCAATCCAAGTTTGGCAAATTAGTGCTTTCACCTGAATTAATATTTTATTAAGAAATATTAGGAAAGCCAGGTGTGGACTCATGCCTATAACCCTAGCACTCTGGGAGTTCGGGTGGAACTCTTGATCTCTGGAGTTGGAGACTGAGCAGGAGTGAAAACTCACCTCTACCACAAATAGATAAACTAACTGGGTGTGGTGGCAAGCACCTGTTACTCCCAGGTACTTGGGAGGCTGAGGCAAGAGGATCACTTGAGCCCAAGAGTTTGAGGTTGCCGTGAGCTGTGAGGCCACGGCACTCTACCCAGGGCAACAGAGTGAGACTCTGTCTCAAAGAAAAAGAAATATTAGGAAATAAAAGAAATTTTCAAGGAAAAAGGAAACTATATTTTAAAATTTATTGAATTATGGAATTATAAAATTAAAATTATAGAATTTATTATTCTGTGATACTGTTTCCTTCTTTAATTGATAAGGAAAATAAATAATAATTTTAAAAAAGCAATCTTAGTTTGTCAATTGTAGTACACATTTCTTTGTCTAATTTTAAAGGTTTTCTGACTTTAAATTCCTCATATGGAAGTCATTTGTGAGCACAAACCTTTAAAAATTACTGTTTACTGGGGAAGTTAAGTCTAAGGGTGTTCCAGTCTGGGCTGGCTGAAACAGAAAGAGTAGAGAGGCCTGTAGCCAAGATTCTAAAATTAACTTTCCCAGCCCTACAAGAGAACTTCCTTCAAAACCTTTAGCCATGATGAACTATTTAGTAACAATTATTCTGGGTATATTTTTCCCTAAAAATGTCACAATCACTCCATCAAGTCTTTTTCCTCCGGACCAGTAACTATGCCCTTTCCTAAATAAATACAGTAGAACCTCTGTAAATTGACCACCCAAGGGACTGTAACAAAGTGGTCAACATACAGAGGTGGTCAACATAAAGAACAAGGCCTGTGTAGTGATACATACATGCGGTGCATGTCCGGTGTGTGAAAACTAGGCCAACTTAAAGTGGTCAATGTGGGGAAGGTGGTCAAATGGAGGTTCTACTGTATATGCCTGGGAAAAAATTTAAATGCTAACCATAAAATTTAGAAATTTAAAATACAATCCAATTAATAAAGCCATCTAATTATTATTATTATTGTTGTTGTTGTTATTTTAGACAGAGTCTCACTCTGTTGCCTTAAACTAAAGTCTAGTGGCCTCAGCCTAGCTCACAGAAACCTCATAGGAGGTTTAAGCAATCCTCTGCCTCAGCCACCCAAGTAGCTGGGATTATAGGCACCTGACACAATGCTGGATAATTTTTCTATTATTAGTAGAGATGGGGTCTCACTCTTGCTCAGGCTGGTCTTGAACTCCTGATCTCAAGGGATCCACCCACCTCCATCTTCCAGAGTACTGGAATTAACAGGCATGAGCCACCATGCCTGGCTAGCCCTCAAAATATTCTTAAAACCATTCCTTTCCGTATGTTTGGGAATCATGGATCATCCTGGAAATTGAAAAAAAGAAAAAGCTGCAGCACTTACAATCTGACCTTTTAGAAACAATCTAGTTAACAACTGAGTATTACTAATGTTTTCTGGATAATTTGTTTTTGAAGAGCAAATAACTCCAAATTACATTATGACATTTCCTAACTATTCAGCTTTCTTGCCAGTCTCAGCAACACATTCTTCAAAGTAAATGGTGGGAAAAGAACAATATGTTTTGAAAATAAGAAATAAGGTAACTATCTTCATGTTTGTCTCTGAGTGGGATGAAGTCCTTGTAAGTAAATGACTTCACTGAGTTGGAAAGAGGAGCTAAGGAGTTTTTGCTTTGGGTATTAGAATGTATGATTTCACCCTAAACCACGCTGATGGCTTAAGTGATAATGAGGTCATTAGGAGGGCAGGAAGGGATGAGGGAAGTTGTGAGGAGACCTGAAATTTCTTTGAATGAAACCCCACTTTCTTTAATTTTAGCAATAGTCAGAGAATCACAACTTGAAAAAGCTAACAAGGCTTTCCAGGCCTGTCTCTGGCTTCCTAGGATTCCCCTTGAGGTTTTCTCAATTATGTCACTACTGTGCCCTCCTTAATCAATCATTTGACATCCTAGACGGAGCATGAACACCTGCCCATCTCCCCCTTCATGCTCCAGAGCATAGCCAAGATGCATGTCCAGTGTTTCAAAAGATACAAAGCAAGGCTGGGGGAATGTGAAATGGGAGCGACTCCACACCAAGTTCAAGATGTAAAATTAGAAAATCCAGTTTGCCCTCTGGAGCTTCTAAGCTTCCCCACCCTCCTTAGCTGACCCACCTGCCCACCATCTGAATGTTGTGCTACAACACATCAGGCACCTACACTTCCTCATCACCGCTGAAGACTAGACTCAGGAGAGGGGAGCCAAATGGAGAAAGGGTTGTTTCCCAGATAGCCCGAAGCCAGCTTTCTGAGTCCTGGTGTCCAATATCCAACCAGGCTCTGCCTCTTCCCATGCTGACTGCCACTGGGCATGTCCCCTTCCCCCAGGCTTATTTCCTTATGTGACAGACCACATCAGTAGTCTCATCTCAGTTCATTGCAGTAAGCTCTACTCCCTTTCACCTCATACAAGAAATTGAGGCTCGGCGCCTGTGGCTCAAGTGGCTAAGGCGCCAGCCACATATACCTGAGCTGGTGGGTTCGAATCCAGCGTAGGCCCACCAAACAACATGGATGGCTGCAAAAAAACAAACAAACAAAAAAAAACACCCGGGCGTTGTGGTAGGTGCCTGTAGTCCCAACTACTTGGGCAGCAGAGGCAGGAGAATCGCTTGAGCCCAGGAGCTGGAGGTTGCTGTGAGCTGTAACGCCACAGCACTCTACCTAGGGCAATAGCTTGAGGATCTGTCTCAAAAAAAAAAAAAAAAGAAAAGAAAGAAAGAAAGACAGAAATTGATTGGTACAGTGGCTGTACAGGAATCACTGGCTATAAGGGTGGAGAGACTGCTAGAGTCTGTTCATCTTCCGGGTGTGTGTTTTACAAGTCCCAGAGCTCTACCGTAGCTAAGAATGTTCAGAGGTCCAGACAGTTAAAACTCATAAATGATTGGATGGTAAACAAGAATACCTACTGATTAATTTATTTTAGAAATGTAGGGGCTTAGTAATTTGAATCATTTCAATGTATAACGATTACCTTCTATTCAGATCAAAGCACAGAAAATTATTTTTGCTAAATGAGAGTTTAAGTACACAGCAAGTTTGGTGAATGAGGGCTTCCACAGAAGCCAGTTTTCTGGGTAACTAAAATTTTATCCACTAAGCATTGGGTTTATTTTTACTGGCCTGGGTAACTTTCAAAAATGTATCCCATGACTGACTTCTCTGGGGAGTCTGATGGCTGCTAACCTCTCCCTTCCTTATCTCTCTACTTCTTCCCCTTTCAAAGAATTTTAAACTCTTCATTCTGTTCTTACATTTAATTCCCTGCTGACCCCTTTTAACAATGGCACTGGGTCTCTCCTATGCCCTCTTATTAATGCATTAATATTTCTTAAGCAATGATATTTACCATTTTGGTTTAATCAAACACTGTAGTTATACATTTACTTTAACTATACATTATAGGTTGGGCGTGGTGGCTCACATCTGTAATCCTAGCACTCTGGGAGGCCTAGGCAGGTGAATTGCCTGAGTTCAGGAATTCAAAACCTACCTGAACAAGAGTGAGACCCCATCTTTAAAAAAATAGCCATGTGTTGTGCCGGGTACCTGTAATCTCAGCTACTTGGTAGGCTGAGGCAAGAAGATTGGTCAAGTCCAAGAGTTTGAGGTTGCTATGAGCTAGTAAGCTGAGGCACTTTACCGAGGGCAACAAAGTAAGACTCTATCTCAAATAAAATAAATTTAAAAAATAACTGTACATCATAACAATATACTAAATACTGATTACTCCTAAATATACATCCTTACCCAGACTTCTTTTGAGCTTCCAATCTATATATCCGATTTATAACTCAGCTCCATGGCTTGGACAGAATGTGGCATAATCCCTTAAACTGTGACCCAGTTAGACTCATCATCGTTATCTCCAATCCTGCTCTTCCCCATAAAGTCCTCTGTCCCAGTTAATGGGATCACTATTCTTCCAGCCTTCCAAGAAATTCACAGTCTTCCTGAAGGCCTTTGTATGCCCTCTCATCCCACACTGTGCTATGGAGCTCTTTAATCCAGCCTGTTCTTTCTGTTCTCAACATTAGGGTCCTTGTTCTTAGTGGGCATTTGCAGAGAATCTTACTAGAACCTTCGCCTCCATCCAGACCTCATTACCACCAGAGAAGTATTTTCAAAGTGCAAACAGAATGCCATTTCTATGCTCAAAATCTTTCTGTGACTAATAGCTTTATTATAAATAAGAAAAAGTAAAAAATAAATAAATAAATAAGAAAAAGTCTTGTCTTTTCTACATGACATACAAAGACCTCCATGTAATTTCCTAATTTTCTGCTACTTCCTGCCTCAACCCTTCTCTCCCACATGCTTTTTATTCATATTTACTTGATGTTTTGGGAACACTCTGTGCAGTTTCACACTTCTTGGCCTAATTCACAAGGCCAATGGAATATTCTCCTCTGCCCCTACCAAACTACATTACCATTTTCTTTACCTTGGAAACTCCTATTTGTCCACTGGGAACCAATTTAAAAGCTTTCTCCCTATAGGTTCTCTGCCTTTTGGCTAAGATTAAGTGTAAAAGCATTCTTCCTCCCTGACCATGCTACATAGAGGCAACTACTTCTCTAAATTAGATAGCCCTCTATAACACCATATTCTAATAGAAATATCTGTTTACAATTCTGTCTCCATTAGTTTAAATAATTGGTTGAAGGGGGCATGTCTTGTTTATCTCTATATTCCCTCTCCTCAGTTTCAACCAGTGGTGAGGTTTTCAGTGACTGTCTCATGGCTGGTTGTCTAGATGAATTGTTAAAAGTAGTTCTGATACTCTCCTTTGAAATGAAACCTGTAGACTTTGTGATTACCACGTTATTCAGGGAGCATTTTATTTGCTTCTAGGTTTTGTCAACGTACCTCATGTTTGACATTGCTTTCAGTCTGATTTTTGGATAAGTGGACTGTTAACCTTACCATGTATCTTCACAGCATACTCTATTCCAACTGTGGTCAAAATGACTGAACCTCATGTTTCCATTAAGAGCTTTGCACTTTAGAGTAAATTAGGTTACTCTAATTTGTTCCCCAAATAAGGTGTTACTTTTTCTTGATTATGTCTCTTAAAAAGTGTCTACCTTCTTCCTCTTCCTCCTCCACTCCCAGAATTTTATCTGTTTCAAATTCTTTTAAAAACATATACATGAGGCTTGGCGCCTGTGGCTCAATTGGCTAAGGTGCCAGTCACGTACACCTAAGGTGGCAGGTTCGAATCCCCAGCCCGGGCCTGCAATGATGGCTGCAACCAAAATGGCCAGGCGTTGTGGCGGGCGCCTGTGGTCCCAGCTACTTGGGAGGCGGAGGCAGGAGACTCGCTTGAGCCCAGGAGTTGGAGGTTGCTATGAGCTGCGATGCCATGGCACTCTACCCAGGTGAATAGCTTGAGGCTCTGTCTCAAAAAAAAAAAAAAAATTAAAAGATAAACATTATGTGTACTTTACGACAGTTAAAGTAAAAAAAAACAACAACAAACACTAGGCTTTTACCTAGTGTTTTTTGTTTGTTTGTTTAAAGACAGGTGTTTACTATGTTGCCTAGTCTTAAACTTCTGGGCTAGTTTCTGCCATATTGGAAAACAGAACTACAGCAGTGATTCTCAAAGTGGGGTCCTGGACCAGCAGTCAGCATCCCCTGAGAACTTGTTAGAAGTTACTGGAACCCTAGTCCTGACCTATAAATGAGAAACCCAAGCATATATGATGGAGCTCTGGGGAAGAGTGGGTAGTTCCCAGTGGTCTTCCCTCCATTTCCATGAGGTGTGTGCTGGGAAGGCTCCACACCCAGGACCACTCACTGTTCACTGGTCTGCATCAGCTCTATGAGGTCTGAGAAGAGAACATCTCTGTTTCTCTCACAGAAGCCGCTGATATCATAGGAGACCTGCAGGAGGTATGGGGATGGGGGTGAGGGTCTGAGACCTACCTGATGGGTTGTGGGAGGTGCTTACAGCCCCAGTTCTGTGGGGTTTGCTCTGGGGTCAGAAAATCAGGGGGGACTTGCAGTTCTGGTTGGGGTTTATCCATGGATTCCCCCAGTAGGGGGGAGGGGGCCAGGATCCCTGGAGGGTTGATGTTTAGGTTGGGGTTGGAAGGTTGGGGCTGCAGCTTGGGTCAGAGGGGTGAGGGGGTGGGGGGTTCTGTGTCCTGGTCAATTAGGGAGCTGGGGGGCTATGGTGGGGGTGTTCCATTGCTGGCTATGGATTGCTAGGGGCTGGATCTGCTACCAAGGATTGGGGCAGTCCTTGTCAGTGCTTTTGCAGCCTAGTCTGAGGGGACCTGGGAGCTCTAGCCCATTTTAGGGACGCCCCTGGGGACGTTTGCTGCTCATGTTGACGTCATGGGAGCATGAGAAGAGAGTCTGTAATCCTGGCAGTTAGGAAGGGGGCTGTGGGCAAGATCACAGGATTTCCGTAGCTTTGGATAAGGGTCCGTGAGGGGCGCCAGCCCATTTTGAATGGTGGTGGCTACATATTGGGCCCATGAATTTGCTCTCCAAATTGGAATGAGAAGGTGGGGGCTGTGATCTGGTCAGGGTATAACAGGTCACATTGGGGTTTGGAAGGGACTGTGGGCATAGATGAGGGCCCCGGTGGTCTGCTGCCCAGGTTGGGGTAAATGAGGCAGGTGGGGGATTCTATTCTGTCTGTCGGGGGCTTTGGCCCTGCTCAGGGGTTTATGCAGCCCTGGCTAGGGGTCACCAGCAGGCTCTTTCCAGACTGGTGTTGCTGGGGGGTTGTGAGCTTGGAGTCCTGAGGTGCGAGAGGAGGTGCCCTGGCTGGGGGTGGTGGTGGTGGTGGGCAGGGGTGGGGGGGGGAATCTCACTTTGCCTGCATAATGGTGGATGATGAACCCAGCGCTCCAGCTGTTGAAGTGCTCGTGGGTGCCTACTGCTGCTTGCAACTTCTGCAGCAGCGTCTGGTCGGCGCCCCCACCTGTGGCATGCATTGTGGCACACACATCGTCCAGAACGCTCATGATGCCTGGGGGGCTCTGCAGGAGCCACATGGAGGTGGACAAGGATTCAGTGCAACCTGTCCTGTCCCATTCCATGGCTTGCCAGCTTGGAGGTTGCAAAGTGCTGAAGCCAGCAGCAGTGTGCAGGAGAGGGAATTTTCAAATGCAAGCTTGGAAGGATGTGGAAGCTCTCTGGGGGGGAGCCTGGGGTGGTGGATGCCCCACAAAGGATCCATGTCTCTTTCCCCCTTCCCAAGACTGGAATATCTTCAGGGTGGGAGACCTATGACTATGACCCCTCTAATCCTGAGTAGGGCTGCCCAAGGGGAATGTTTGTTGAGTGACTAAGTGAAAAGTGAGCTGGTGAGCAGAAAGAATGGATGAAGTGGCTGAGGGGATATTTCAGTAGTGCTTTCTTTGTTGGGGAGGAAGGGGCTGGATAGTGCCACATCTCTCTCCCAGGTCTTGGAGGACTGGCTTCAGGGCCCAGTGTGACAACCCCCTCCAAAGGTGGCCCAGTCCTCACCAGCTTGTTTTCAATGAGGTCACAGACAACTTTGTTGTTGAAGTACTGGATGGGTGTCCAGTGGATGCCTTCCTGGATGTACTCTTCCTAGGGATGGACAAGAGAACAGGGATGGGGGGTGAAGGGAATGTGGCCATTGTCTCCCAGACTCTCCCCACCTCCTTACCTCTTCACTTAGGACTGTCTCTGGCAAGCAAGCCATTGCTCCCAAGTGGAGTGCCAGGGAATTATGTCCCTGCCCCAGGAACCCTTGAAAACAATCAACAGGAGCTGGTGGATAAACACCACACTCCCTCACCCCCTCTGCAGGTGGATAAACGCCCCCCCCTTCCCTCATTCCTCTGCTGAGCCAACTCTGAAGTGTACTCTGTGAAGTCTCCATGGGTTGCAGCAGAATTGAGCCCCGTTTCTGCTCACTAGCACCCTACTTGGACTTACTTCTTTCCTTCCTTCCTTCCTTCCTCCCTTCCTCCCTCCCTTCTTCCCTCCCTTTTTCCCTCCCTCTTTCTCTTTCTCTCTTTCTTTCTCTTTCCTTCTTTCTCTTCCTTCTTCCTTCCCTCCCCATCTCATTTCTTCATTTCCTTCTTGGTGCTTCCTGGGATTGCCTCCCAGATAAACCACTTGCCTCTGAATCCTTGCCTCAGGCTCTGCTTCTAGGAGAGGGGCAAACTCCAAACAGGAAGCATTAAAAAAAATTATTTATGTAAGAGACAGAGGTCTTGCTCTGTCCTCCAAGGCTGGAGTGCAGTGGCATGGTCATAGCTCCCTGCAGGCTGCCAACTCCTGGGAAAACAGGAGCGATTCTGTCTTTCTTTCTCTCTCTTTTTCTTTCTTTCTGTTAACTAAACATTTCCCATTTATTTTGATGCTGTATTCTCACATAGAACCAGTATAAAAGACAGATCCATAACTACTTGCTGGCATACAGCAGGAGGGATTCTTATCTTGTTCATGGCTGTCTCTCCCCCTGTACCCTAAACAGTGACTGGGACATGACAGGTACCCAATAAATAATAGTTAAATGAATGAACAAAGAGTCTATTGCCCAGTCTTTGTCAAAGCTTAGAAGCAGAAGAAAATATCCTCAAGGATAGCTTGGCAACTGTAGTTCAGTGGTTAGGATGCCAGCTACATGCACCAGGGCTGGTGGGTATGAACCCGGCCCGGGCCTGCTAAACAACGACAACAACAACAAAAAAAATAACTGGGTGTTGTGGCGGGCGCCTGTAGTCCCAGCTACTTGGGAGGCTGAGGCAAAAGAATCGCTTAAGCCCAAGAGTTTGAGGTTGCTGTGAGTTGTGACACTACAGCACTTTGCTGAGGGCGACATAGTGAGACTTTGTCTCAAAAACAAACAAACAAAAAAAAACAGAAAAGAAAATATCCCTAAGGAAATATCATGATAGAACCTGGACAGGCAAGCAGAGAGGGCAGAGACAGGTGGGAACAGGTAAGGGGCGGGGGTGTCCCCAAGTTGCTTAGTGACCCTCATGGTCCCTCCCCATGATTCCCATGTGCCTGGCCATTTGGCCGCCTCTGCCCACCTGCTCGGCCTTCAGGGTGAGCTCAATAAAGATTTGTTGCAGCTTCTCATTGACAAAGTTAATGCAGAACTGCTCAAAGCCATTTTTCTGCGGAGGGAAGAAAAGGGTCTTTCCTTTGGTATGCTGATGCTGGAGGCTCTTGTGGCCACTGGCCTGCCCCAGGGTTTCCAGGGAAGACCAGATGTGGGCCAGTTAGGGACAGGGGCTGTACCTGGAAGATCTCGAAGCCATAGATGTCCAGCACTCCGATGCTGTACTCTTCCTGTGGTTTCTGCATTGCACGGTTGATGGCCTGGGATGCAGGTGGGAACAGGTCAGACCTGCACCTTTTTATCCTCCACCCTCTAGATAAACTCTCATCCCAGATTACCATGATAGCTCCTTCCCCAGCTCTGCATATAGCCCTCTATCCATGGAGGAAACACAAGAGTTAGTGCATTGCACTTTCTGACTGTGGGGCTGGCTTTGGTGCTGAACCTCCCCACACCTCTATTTTCTTTTCCTTTTTTTTTTTGAGACGGAGCCTCAAGCTATTCCCCTGGGTAGAGTGCCATGGCATCACAGCTCATAGCAACCTCCAACTCCTGGGCTCAAGCGAGTCTCCTGCCTCAGCCTCCCAAGTAGCTGGGACCACAGGCGCCCACCACAACGCCTGGCCATTTTTTGGTTGCAGCCATCACTGTTGTTTGGCGGGCCCGGGCTGGGGATTCAAACCCGCCACCTTAGGTGTTCGTGGCTGGCGCCTTAGCCGATTGAGCCACAGGCGCCAAGCCAATTGATTCAATCTTTAATGCAACTAAGATCATTCTGAGCAAATGTTTCAGGTAGAATAGTTGAACCTGAGGAATAATGACTTCCATCACCTTTCTGCACTAACTATGGCTAAGTTCTATATACACTCTTCTCAATTTCTCATAACATCTCTACTTACTGGAAGTGAGTAATTCCAACTTTTTTTTTGTCATTTATTTCATCCTTTTCCTCTGAGATGTTAGAAAAACATGCTCCTGTCTGCCTTTTGTGGATGGTGACAAAAGACAGAGAAAATAGCAAATAAGATCCTGAACAAAATGCATGTACTATGATCATCCCACAAAGAATTTAGGTGATTCTGCCTGAAATGTTAGCATCCTATCACTCCTCCCAATATGCAAGAGCTCCCAAAACTTCATTTCATTTAAAACCTCAGCCTGATCATAGAGTTTCTAGAATTATAATGATTAAGGTCTTTGGAAATTTTTTAGGAAACAGATAAAATACATTTCCAAGAGTTTAATGAGGTCAAGGGACCAAACCATAGACAGTCATCCCTCAGTGTCCATGGGGGATTACTTCTAGAACCCTCCACAGCTTCCAAAATCCACTAATGCTCAATTCCCTTATATAAAATGGTATAGTATTTGCATGTAACCTACACACACTCTCACACATTCCAAATAATCTCTAGATTACTTGTAATAACCAATACAATGCCTACATATCACTTCATTTGTACAGATTCAGTGTAGTACATGGTGCATGGCAAATTCAAGATTTGCTTTCAGTAACTCTGTAGAATTTCTCTGAATATTTCTGATCCAAGCTTGTTTGAATCCATAGATGTGCGACCCACAGATACAGAAAGCCGACTGCGTAGGTCAGAGATAATGAAAAGTAAGTGATAGTTTATCACTTCATATCCTTACTTCATTTCTATAGCCACAATAATTCCTACATAAGGTAGTGACTGATGTATGTATGACCTTGGATTCAACAGCAAACAGTTGAACTAGATCTCCATTTTTCCTTACAAAGGCTCAGAATTGGGTGTCCTTGTGAGAAGAACAGTGCCTGCCTTCCTCTGACAGTCTGTAACACTCCAAAAAAGAAGTTCTTAAAGACTAAGTGATTGAAAAGGCAATTCTCTATCTACCCAAGTTTTCTAAAAATCTACAACCTTAACTAAGGGTAATATTGGCAGCTTCTAGTACTGCCCCACAAGGTAAGCTATGCTTACAAAACTCAATTCCAAGGAAAACATCAGTTTTAACATAATCCGAAGTATTCTCAAGGTTTATTTTGTTCCTATTTTTAACCTACTTAGCCCTTTCTGACAACTCTGAAAAGCCCTAATCTCTCTAATAATGAGTTCATCAGATGGACGTAAAGGCAAAGGGATATAAAGGTTAAAATCTAATTTTTCCATGGCATTTAATCTGTAGTCTTGCCTTCCCTTTTCCCCTGTTAAATCCTATAACAACAATACAAGAGACAAACAACTCTGAATCAGAAAAAAATTGGATTACATTTTCTGTCATTGGCATTAGCATGCTGAATTTATACAAATTCATTTTCAAAAGATATTTCTATGCTACCTGCCATTTTCTCCAAGAATATCTGCAGATCCAAAATAGATAGGGTATCAAATCTACATCTCTATTCTGCCTTCCCTTGGTGCACGTATTTGTTTAAGCAACCACAGACCAAATCATTGATTCTCAATTCTACACCTTCACAGGTAGACAGCAAAGACCGTTATCATAGCAGGAGGTCAATGAATGGATCTAAATACATCAGTCATGTTGTGAATTGTTTTTTTCCTTTGTAATACTATTTATTTGGCATTTGCCAAAAAGAAGGGGAAAAGAGAAATTTTCTATTGTTAAACCTCTTAGACTTACTTGAAAAATCATTATTGAGCTCTTTGAAACAATGAAAGTCTCAAAATTAAATAGGTTACAAGCTGAAATGCCACTCTGAGTGCTGCTTGATTTGTATACATAGATTTGTCAATATTTTAAACAGAAGTAATCAATAAATTTCCAGTTTCTAGTGTCCCTTCTTCCTGAGCTTGAAGGCAGAGTGGAAGTATAGCACAGGTGGGATTAAGAGCAAGAGGGAGCCTGACTCCATCCCAATGTACCTGGCCCTGCAAGTGGCTGGTTCCCACAAGGTCAAGACTACCTGGGAGAACTTCTAGGGTAAGTTAGGGGAGTGGTAGATACTTGTGGATCACTAAGGGATGTTTTAGGGGACCACAGAAGGGATATTACTTTAGGTAATGGCCCCACATCTTCTCTGCCTTAAAAAAAGTGTGGTTTTGCCAAAATGCCAGGATTCCTTAAGAGAGCTCTTATCTACCCTGACCTCTGTCACCTGAATGTGAGTGCAAGCTGCTCTCCTGATCTGTCCTCTATTGAGCCAGGATAGTCATTGGCCAGCATCCCCACTCCTAAAAGGAGAAAAGAAGCAGTGAACCCTCCTAAATAGGCCTTGGGCTGATCTGGATCCTGGATGGGTTTGGTTTGACCTGACTTTGGCTATCACATGCTGTCCAGCTTGTACACTGGGATTGCTTCCTCAAAGAGGAGGCGCCCACTTTGATCCAAGTGTAAGGATTCTCCACTGCCTTCCAGGACCCCATGGAGCCTAGCTTTAGCCCAGAGCCCTGATAGCACCTCACAGCCTCTATCTGAGTGTGATTCCCAGCCACTGGGGAAGATGTACATTTTCTTAGAGACCACCTTCCCTTCATGGTTGCCTGCTTTTTCTAGATTTAACAGTATAAATGATAGGTACCATGTATTCAATGTCCAGTATTATGTGCCATGCAGCAAACCTCACTTTCCTGGTCTCATGAAATCTTTACGAAATCAGGAATAATTGTCATCAAACTGGAACAAGTGTCCATGACTTGTTCAAGGCTATAAACATCCAAGGAAGTGAAATAAGAGAGACTCAAAAGCTGGTCAGGCTGACTCCAAAGCTCATTCGCCATCTCTGCTATGATCCATGTGACTGGAAGCTGATCTTCACCATAGCTGCTGGAAAACCCAAATCAAACCTCCAAAGCTGATCCAACCCCATGCACTACATCTTGCTACAGTAGCTTTATTAAACTAAAGGCAAAGACCAGATGACTCTGGTACCATAGAATTCTCTTTGCACCGAGAACCATACTTAACTTCCAGCTTGCTTCTCACTTTCAGACTCTATCTCCTTCAATCTGCCAAAAGGTGGGTTCTACTTCTGCTTCTACCAAGATGGCAGACTGCTCACCCTGAAGGCCTTCACTGTGTGAGCCAGCTAAAACATTGCATTCAGCGTAGAACAAAAAACTTTTGAAAATAGTCATATAGCTGATACAAAAGGAAGAAAGCCACAGAGGCAGAAAGAAAGTGTCAGCAGGGATCCCAGGAAATAAGTCAGCACCAAAGCTCCCTGGTCCTGAACCTGGAGGGCTTGAGCTGCAGGTTCAACACTGCAGCACAGAGAAGGGGGTGGGGTAGAGTCAGGGACCCGGGTCTTCCTGCCATGGTTGTCTGAAAGGAAACTGCTACCTAAAGACAGGGCACTATTGTGCTGTATCTTCCGTTTGAGGGTGAACAAAAAGGACATGAGGCTGGCACATACAAGGCACAGAAGGAAAACCTTCCTGTTCAGCCCTGTGCACTAGCTCAAAGGGAAAATAAATCTTCCTGGAGAATATGCAGAGAGAGAATCTTTTCCTGAGACTTCACCTGGTCCATCCTAGGTTTATCAGTCTGATTCTAGGCAGTCTGTGGGGTCTGAAAATCTTTAAGTGGACGATGTAAGATATGGGGGTCCAGAGTGGTCCTGACAGAAAAGCACATAGAATTTCAAAACCAAATTCAGATAATTCCCACACTATCTCCAAGGAAAATAAGAAGTTCAGGTACATTAACAAGGCCTTGTTTTTATTTTTGTATTTATTTCAACCACTAGCTGTTATGGGAAGAGGCCTATGCTTCCCAAACTTAATGTGCATAATGCAAGGATCCATTTCTAAACTATTAAGAACAGAGTATGAATGTCTCACCACAACAAATAAGTAAGTGAGGAGACGGTTATGTTAACCAGTTAGAGGTAAGCGTTCCAGCTTGTGTATCAAATCACCACATCGTACCTCATAAATGCATTAATGTACACAGTTATGATTTAATAAAAAATTTTATAAAAGTTACTATAAGCTCTTGTTCACATATTTCACCCTGAACAGACATCATCTGTTGCACGTCTTAATGAAATGATCAAACACATTTCTCTTCTTCTCTCCTATTTGCTCATTCTTCTTGCTGAAATCTCCATCCTCCCATCAGTAACATCTACCACCTTCTCTCCATCAGTCACTCCCTCTTTCTATCTTTTGTCTCTCTTTACAACCTCTTTTATCAAACTATAAACTGTCTCAAACAC
>CAUYQV010062917.1:0-24590 GCA_963574575.1 Galagoides demidoff
CAGGCACCCGCCACAACGCCCCGCCATTTTTTGGTTGCAGCCATCATTGTTGTTTGGTGGGCCCGGGCTGGGGATTCGAACCCGCCACCTTAGGTGTACGTGGCTGGCGCCTTAGCCGATTGAGCCACAGGCGCTGAGCCTACCTTGTATTTTATTTGTTAAAACATTCACTGTACTGGTGATAATCTTCACTGCATCCATTCATTGCCATTGCTGTGGTACAATCTCACAGTGAAGAGTCCTGTTTTTCTTTTGTCTGTTCTTGTTACCAAGAATAGAAACTCACTTAGGCCAGCTCACAGAGGAGGGGTGAGAGGTGCTGGCTCACACAAGGGATGATGCGGGCAACAGGGATTTCAGGGAACTCTGAGACCAGAAACTACAGTCCAGCCTCATGAGATTAGAAAGTTGTCAGAAACCATGGCGCCCCCAGAAGTAGCTACTTTTCTCTGTGGGCCAGTGGCCTGTCTGGTTACCTTTGTGTCTCTTCTCTGGTCTCCCTCTGCTGGCCAGCTCCTCCTGCTCACTCAGAGTTTTTACTGCTTTATGACTTGGTCTTGACTTGGTCTGGCCCTACTATACATCCTAAGCTTTTATTTCAAGTTGCTCAATTTGTCTGTTTTCCTAGCTCAGGCTAGCCTTTTTGCTTCAGACCAGCGGTCCTAAAGTTATAAGTCCTTGGATCTGGTTCTCCCTCTGCTTCAATCTACCATCCAAGAAGGTATTTTCAGATAGTACAAAATACAGCCACCTTTAATGGCTAACAAACTATGCCAAAACTAATACATGTAACATAAAACAACAATTTCTTATTCCTCATGTTTCTGTAGGTCATCTGGGCTCAGCTGAGTGGTTGTTCTGCTCTGGGTAGTGTTGACTGGACTCATTCATGGAACATCCATGGAGGTCCTCCTCACATGGCTGGCGTCTCATCTGTGGTGGCCAGAATGGCTGGGCTTTTATAGCATCTGTATCATATCTTGGACTTGAATTAAGCTTATTACAAGTACCAAGATGTTTTTTAGATGAATTGCTGCCAAGCTACTGCTCCCCGACCTGTGCCCTGCTACCCTCAGAAACAAGAGTAACAGTTAAACCCTGCAAGTAATTAGAGATGCATTCTCCTTAGGAACATAAGCCTTCTGCCAAAAATAAATCAATAAACCATATTAATGATAAGACATTAATCATGATTTTCTTCATTTTTACCTGAGGTATAGTGTTTATCTTGAAGATTTGAAGACTGGCATTTGTTTTCTTTCCAAACATTACTGTGATGGTTGATGAATGATTTCTTTATCAATGCTCATATCTCTTAGTTATTTTATTTATTATAGGTGATATATTATGTTTCCTGGTTTGCTGAAAAGCTATAAATGACTAAAAGCCATTTCTCTATTGTGTGAAAACTCCTCAAAATGACTCAAATCAGACTACAGTCATTAGGCAGGCTGTTCTTTCTGATCCATTTGAAACACAGTGAAACCTCAAACATTTGGATTCCACTAATGTGGAATTTGTGATTACTCGGCTAACATTTGATTATGCAAAAAGTGTGCTTAAAAGATTAACAGTGCGAAGGAAGTGCTTATGTGTGCCGTTCTTCCTAGTGGTATAAGGGCTCACCATCCTGGCTCTGCCTGCCTCTCAGCATCCCTTCCCTCTCCACTTCCTCTCTCCACTTTTGGACCTCCCTCCCACCCCCTGCCCTGTTGCCCTGGAACTCTCTCCTGACCTCCTTCCTCTGTGCTGAGGTCCTGCCTAACTTCCGTCTCTGGTCTTCCATCACTTCCAGCTCTGATGGCTGCTCCTGAGTACACTCCTACCTGTGCTACCACACGGCCAGTTCTGTGCTGAGTGGGGCCTCTCCCATTGCAAGGCCGGGTCTGTAACAAAGGAAAGGCATTCAAAGTCTGAGTTTAGAGAGCTGTGTAGCATGGAAATCATACTCCTACATGGTGGCTGGGCCCCAGAGGCATCATTAGTTGGTGCATGATCACTTCTCTTATAAATGGCAGCATCCTCCAGAGCTGTGGGCCCGACCCAGCCTCCATGTCCTCCATGGTGCTGCCAAGAGCCTCCTGCCCGCAATCTTTGTTGAAGGAAGCATAAAATTGTTTCTGAGGAGGAAGACATTCACTCCAGATTTAATAAATTGAATCTTATACTTAAATTTTATGATTAACTTTTATACGAACTTTTGAGCACAACCATTGGTACATAGTAAATTAGAGAATAACTGTTAAATGTGTAGACAGCCTAAATATGGGCAAAAAATACAGCAGGAAAATGAAGATGCAGGAACAGTCCTTAGGTCAGGCCCCAGATCCCCATCCCACCTTTGTATAAACAAGACACTGCCTCAAACAACTGAAGCCTCTCTTTGGGTTCAGGAAAAAGCCCTGGCCAGGAGCCATGTTGAGCTTGCTTTTCTTTCCACTCCTGAGCAAAGCCCCTCATCCACCTGCATCAGCATCTCCCAGCCTAAGGGGTGTCAGTCACAGCAGGGGAAGGGCAGTCTTCCTGGGTCAATTGCAGCTTACAGTCAACTCCGAGAGGCCACAAGTCCAGAAGAAATTACGTGCATTTAAAATAAATCTAACTTCCTGTAGAAAAGCATGTGTCCTGCTGCTCTAGCATTAGGTGACTCTGATAATCAGGGAGTCTTTTTTTCAAGTTTAAGGTTTATTGAGACTTCAATAAACGTCATCTGACCAGACTGGGGGACCTTCCTCAATCCTAATGAATGTGCTACAGGTTCAACTAGCCACAAAAAATCTCTTGCAAGGGGAGCTGTCAGAGCATAATCAGCTGTGATGTGGAGTCTGTAGCCGAGACTCTCATAGCCTGTTCACTCTTTTGTTTGCTTGTTTCTCATTCAGCAAATACATCCTAGAAATCTGTATTTCTGCTTCTGTGTTTAATCACAGGAAGAGTAAATTGTCTACACCACCAATGAAATGCTGGGTATATTAAAGATGTAGTGGACATTCTACTTCTTTAAAATGTTGCATACAATAAATATGTGGGTTCAACTCTCTGTAGTTTGAGTCCCACAGTTTAGTTTATCAAAAATAAAAATAAACACACATAGAGAAAGCTGTGTGTGTTTCAGTGTAACTTACTGTTTAGACTCTGCCTTGGGCAAGGTCTTTAATGTCACTCAACTCAGTGTCCTCTTTATAAAGTAGGGTAGTAACACCATCTCCCTTGTAGAATTAAGACAGTTTCATGAGATATTTATAAAGGACTTATTATAGTTTCTAGTACATAGTAGTCACTCAATAAATGTTCCCAGAAGGCTTTGTTGTATACATTACCTTTGCCATGTTGTAGGCTCTGTGGTTTCAAACTTAGAACTGTAATTAGATTCATAGCCTTCCTGAACCAGTTTGATCTGTGGTTGAATAATATCAAATAGTTTCCATATCTCTTTCTTTGAGACTCTTATTTTTCTAAACCATTTAGGTTCACAGCAAAATTGAGAGGAAGGCACAGAGATTTCCCATATACTCCCTGCCCCAGGCATAACCACCTCCATTATCAGGATCCCCCCTAGATTGGTATATTTGTTACAGTCAGTGAACCTACATTGACACATCATGTCACCCAAAGTCCACAGTTTACATTAGGCTTCAGTCTTGGTGTTGAACACCCTATGAGTTTGGACAAATGTGTGATGACATATACCCACCATTTTTTAATTTATTTTTTATTATGTGTACTTAAGATAAACAACTTGATGTTTTAATTGTTCCCATCATTATAGTATCATGCAGAGTATTATCACTGCCCTGAAAATCCTCTGTTCTCTGCCTAATCATCCCCCTGCACGGCCCCCTCCCCTACAGTCAGCAACCACTGATCTTTTTACTGTCTTCACAGTTTTATCCATAGCACTCTTAAAGGAGGTTTGTGCACTTGGCCTGTGATTCTAAATGCTTATAAAACACTGGCTTAAAATCTACTCAGTTTCTAAATGAGTCTTCATCACCCAAAACAGTGACTAACCACAAAATATTTACTATAAGGCACTATTTGTAACCACAAACTATTGATACACCAGGTAGATAACCAGTAAAGAAATAGTCACTTCCTGACGGCCTCATGTTATTCCTGGTCATGAGATTTGTGTTACGGTTTTATAGGTTCGGTTCTCTGGTTTTGATTGCAGAGTGGCATGGGAAGCCTAGACCCACATGCTGTCATCCCAGAGAGACACTAAGGGTATCCAAAGGCTCTTGGAGACTCCCAAGGTGACAGGACAGATAAAGCACAATGGTTTATTTGGGGAAATAAGACATATGCAAACCCAGTTTCCAGGCAAGGGCCCAATTGGTGCCAGGCTCACTCAGGTGACTGTCTTCATGCCAGCTCCTTTCCCAGAGTTGAGCACATCTTTCTGTGGAGCAGGTGGCATCAGTGAAAGCACCTATAATCTGCTGTGCTTCTCCCTGTGTTCTTAAGTGGATAAGAAAGTCAGGAAGAAGTAGTCATCCCCATTCAGGTGGACCTTCTCAGATTGGGGCTGTTGGGCCCAGCATAGCCCAAAAGTCAGTGTGGGCCCCCAGACGTGCTGAGGTCAAACCAGACACTGGAAACTTACATTTCTATTTGCATTAAATAAGACAAAAACATGTGAGTATTTTTTCAAACTTCCAAACTGCTTTCTTCTGTCTCCTCCCTGCCACTGCATGTGATTTGGAAGAAAAGTGTCTACTGATCCCCTGAGAAGGAACGGTGCCAATCTTTCCTCTCTCCAACTCTCAAGCATGTGGCAACTGCATGGGTCAGTGGCAGAGGTCACAGAAGCCTTTGTAGCTACACTGGATCACTCACCTCAGAATCAAGGCAGCTCTGTTTTTTCCTAGCAGATAGTTTGACAAAGGACTTTGAAAAAATTAACTGGAGTATGGAATCCCTATTGTTTTACCTCTAAGTCTAAATGAAAGCAATGAATTCTAATTGCTAATTTTGGTCTCAAAAATTATGTAGCACTAACAGATGGATCTTGAAATATTTTCAATATACTAAAAAACAAGGCATCTTTTATGGTCGTACAAAAAGTGTGGTGATTTGCCAAGTGTTGAATACAGCTGGGGTGCTGGCTCTAGCATTTGGCATCTGCCATCATTCCTTTCCTAGCTGCTCTGACCTCCAATCCAATCCTAGGTAAGCCCCAGGGTAGACAGAAAAACCATCATGCCAGACTCTTTGCAAGAGCCACTGGAATCCAACCACTGCTCTTAGTTCTATCTTTTAAAGAAACTGTGGTATATGTACACCATGGAATACTATGCAGCCCTAAAGAAAAACAGAGACTTAACCTCCTCCTTTTCTTAAGACAGAGTCTTGCTCTGTCTCCTGTGCTACCGTGCATTGGCATCATCATTGCTCACTGCAACCTCAAACTCCTGTGCTCAAGTGATCCTCCTGCCTCAGCCTTCCAGATTGCTAGGATTACAGGCCTGAGCCACAACAACTGGTCATTTTGCTCTTTTTTATTCTGGGTAGGCAAAAAGAGTTTCATTTAGGTACTGATTATAAGCATATAAGGCTTCCTTCAAATCTGAATAATTGACAGTCATTCCAAGGAACAAAACACACAATAAAGATGGGATTTGGGGAAGTAATTGACCTTTCACCTCAAACTTACTTGCCGATCTACCATCTATCTAATTAATCATGTTCAATGTCTTCCTTCTTTCTTTTCTTTTTTGGCAGGGGCTGGGTTTGAACCCACCACCTCCGGCATATAGGGCCAGCGCCCTACTCCTTTGAGCCACAGGTGCTGCCCTCTTCTTCCTTCCTTTAATCCTTCTGTGTGCTCTCTCTGTCATTTCTCCCTTTTCTCCCTATATATCATTCCTTACCACCCTGGAGACTATATCCTTTTTCCCAGGGCTCTTTCTGTAGATTGCTTGTTGTAGTCCTGACTCAGAGAGTACAATGACTTTCAGTATAAGATTTTTAGCTAATGCTTCATATGTTTAGTGAGAAATGCATTAGCTATTATTTGTCAAGAGGCAGCAGGGGCCAGGCATGGTGGTCCATGCCTATAATCCTAGCAGTCTGGGAGGCCAAATGGGACGATTGCTTTTGCTCAGGAGTTCGAGACCAGCCTGAGCAAGCATGAGACATTGTTTCTAGTAAAAATAGAAAAATTAGCCTGACATTATGACAGGCACCTATAGTCCTAGCTACTCAAGAGGCTGAGGCAGGAGGATCCCTTGGGCCCAAGAGTTTGAGGTTGCTGTAAGCTGTGATACCATGGCACTCTACCCAGGGCAATAAAATAAGGCTCTGTCTCAAAGAAAAAAATAAAAAGAAGAAAAGACAGCAAGACTTATATGTTAAAATATGAAAAGCAAAGAGGAATCCAATATTTCCTGGTTAGTGGAGATGATTAATGCACTGTTTATGCTGGGGGTTAATGACTCTGTCTTTCCCCTGCAGATATTCTATCCTGTGAGTGATGTAGCCAGACGTAATGTATGTGTAACTCTAAAGGAGATGGGTTCTGTGGTTTACTATTGTCTGCAGGGCTTTAAACATTACAGCAGTAATTCTCTTTTTGTGCTGGCTACTCAAGGAAATTTTATGGACCTCAGCACTTTCACTGCCAAAAGGTTAAAGGTTTCCTGGAAGACTGTGGGGGATGCTTCTAAAGCCTCCACCTTGCATTATGTCCTTGAAGGTGTTATGTGACATATTGATGAAGAAAAGAAAGAGCCAGCGAAATTCTGCATAACACAATAATGACAAACAGTGTCTGGCTTTTGTGATTACAACCAAAGCCATTCAGGCATACCACAAGCTTTCAGAAAGTCAATAGTTTGAAAACTGTATTGATTGTTACCGGGACCCTTAGAGAATGGCCCACAATTTTCCAGTTGATCATTCTAAGAAGAACACACTTCTACAGGCAGGAAATAATCATTAGAGATGTTAAAATTATGTATAAAATTTTGGTGCTTTCATTGAAAAGGAATTGAAGAGTAATCCAAGTTAGCATATATACTAACAATAACTACCAAATGATTGTTCCACTCCCCAAATTAATCATTAGAAATAATCAAATACATGCAATGTAAGAGAAAGGCAAATTTTCAGACTCTAAAGTAGCATGTCCTCCGTTAGTAAACAATTCTTGATTCTGAACACATTATAATGAAAAGAGTAAGAGTTTCAGAGTCTGGCAAAGCAGAGATCAAAGGTTTTGGGGCCAGTTACACCCCTGGGTAATTTAACCTCCTTAAATCTCCTTCTTGTCTGTGAAATGGAGATACTGATCTTCCATGATGTTTAGTGTGTGCTTAATAAAAGTTTTATTCTTTTACTTTCCTTGACCATTTGTTTATAATACGTTGGAAAGATTAACAGCCTTGTTTGTTTTCTGTTGTGCACAGGGAGCCCTGAAGACATCTAACTTTTGAGAAAACACTTGCTCTTCTTACTTTATCTGGAATGCTCTGATTGTCCTCTTGCTTCTTATTCAGACCCCAGACTAGATGACTTCTCAGGGCTTCTTAGGACTAGGGTGACTTAGTCACTGCAAGCAATTTAAGCATCTATTTCTTAAATTCTATGCAGAACAAATCAACTCTGCTTCTTTCCACTTTGTATTTCTCTCTTGGCCTTTGTCTCATGGTCTTTTTCTTTTACTGAGCCACCTCCTGGTTCATGAGTCCAATGTGTTTGTGACTGTGCATTCCCAGGAGCTGATCAATATGCCATTTCAGATGACAGGAAGCTGCAGTGATATATAAAGTGCACATAGAGTAGGAACTTTCACTTTAATAATTGTTACCCACCAATATTCCTACACAACATTATCTCCAAGCAACTACATTTCAGAAGAATGCAAGAGAGTTATTTTGTCATGTTAAGGAGTATCTGAGTTTGGGGGTTTATTTGTGATATCATGGCAATTCTGAGAGATGGATTTATTCAGACCCCCTGGTTTGCAGGTTATCCACATACAACATGGAAGTATATGCCCTCTCTAAGATTTGAATGAGAATGAGGAATATCCACAGATATCATTAATTATATGAAATACAAGTAGGACTTTAAACTCTAATTTGAGGCTTTATTAATCAGCTTGTACATCTTCACGTTCACAAAACTGTTACCTACACTCTTGCATATTTTGGAACTTATACAAAATTTCTTCTCTGTCTTGCTGGCTTTCTGCAACTCGTTTATTGTGCCAAGAATTACACGTGAATAATAGAAAGTGGTTTTGGCCATATGCAGGTTATTACAGTTAACATTCTTTGAGAATGGAGATTCATACCTAATGAAATCATTTCATTAAATGAGGGAGTATTTCATCAGGCTTTCAAGTAACTGTGGGTTTGATTTCAGAACTATTTGGATTTCTGGTAATTCTCATTAGAACATATGGTTACAGATACTGCCAATATGTCCATGTTTCTTTGCAAAAGTCTTCTTTTTGAAGGGGCAAAAGGTACTTAAAGATTCTAGGGAAGTAATCTGATCTATCTATTATCAAATAGGACACAAGTGGAGAAGGATAGAATATGAAGTATTGAATCTGAGCAAGAATGAATTCTGGCTGTGGATGGTGGGAAATACTGCCCTCATTTAGGAGAGGGCTCTATTGGACTTTTGGAAGGACGTAAGGAGTCAACAGTTTCTCGAGCTTTGTTTTGTTCAAGGCTCTGAACAGCCTTATTTACATACGTCATGTTGTTTAATTATCCCAACACCCAGCATATTCTGGCCTTGTAAGCAAGCAATACATAATAGCCAAATTACAATCACAGGATTATTTTTGTGAGTATAGAATCAGAAACAAAAAAGAGTTGGTTGTATATATAGGTCACTATGAAAGTTTTGAGACAGACTGTGCTATGGGTCATTATTTCACTTCTAAGAAACTATTGACGGCATCCTATGTAATTCACCTGTGCAAGTTTCAACTTGATCAGCTCATTGGTGCTTCTGGGAGGGTTCCCTTTACTTATTTCTGTCCACATGGGTTTTATGTTTCTAGATTTTTGTGTATCTCAAAGCTTTTGTGATTACCCATGTAATACGAGTGTTTAATGTTTGTGACAACCTTCCTGTTAAATATATGCCTGTACACACAGATCAGACAGGCTGTGTCCCTGAGTCTGATCTACCCCACTTGGGATGGATGTTGGGTAGGTACAAGATTTACCTTTTAGACATTCTGTTTTCTGTGTTCTGTCTGACCACCTCTCTATTTTGAGACTTGGGAAAAAGTTTTTCTTTAAAATGACTGTATTAGTCAGCTTTTATTTAAAAAAAAAAAAACTTAAAATCTCAGTGGTTATGGCATCAAGCATTTATTTCCAAATTTCAAGGTGTGTAGTTCAGCCATGATTCATCTGATATAGGCTAAACTTAGCTGGATAACATTGGACCCCAGGCTTCTGGAACCCCCAAAGTTCCAGTTTGTCCCTTCTATCTTCTGGGTCCGAGGATAGAGGAGCCATGGTTCCCTGGAACATGCTCTTCTAATGGCAGATGGCAGGAAAACAAGATGGTGAGCAGAAACAGATGATATTTCTTAAGGCTTCAGCTTAGAACTGTCATACTGTCCCTTCTCCCACAATATCTTGACTAAATAAACTTCTAGGACCAAGTCCAATGTCAATAGAGTAGGGAAGTATACTCTTATCAAAAGAGGAGTTAAACTGAAAACTATGTAGATAAAAATTCTCTAAGGAAAGAGAGGGGGAGTGAAGAATTGGGAACAATGGTTCAATCTACCATAGTGACTCTGAAGATACATGCTTTAATGCATTATGTATTATTTCATAGTTTAATTCTCAGATGACTAGTTCTTTTAGATTCTTGAGGGTAACAAGTGAATACCTTATTTTTGCTTTCTGTTCTGCTCTGCAGGGAAAGGGTGTGATTGAATCTTCTGCTTTTCCTTTGAGCATTTGCTCTGTGAGCCAAACTGACTTTTCTGCCTGCCACCAAGGATATTAATGCTGTAAGGAATTGTGCAAGAGATCAAAAACCTGGGGGATGCCTTACTTGGCCTGATGTCAAGGTAGGTGACAAATTCTAGTAAATCAGAACCTTTTCTCTTCCTGGTAATTCAGCCTCATTTATCTTTGCTAAAAGATAATTTACAGGCCATCCCAAGGTATCAGTGCTATCGAGTATCTGTGTTTCTGATCAGCTATACTGATTGCTCCTGAAAATGAAATTGTTCACCTATTTCACTAAATCTAAAGATATTTCATTCTAAGAAATTGTAAAATATATCACACATATAGGAGAGTATATAAAACATACATACAGATCAAGGCTAATTATAAAGCTATAGAATATTGTATGTTATGAATACAGCACAATTTCTTGATTTATTCATCTTGTTGATGAATATTTGAATTTTTTCCAGTTTGGCACTATTATGAGCAATGCTTCTATGAACATTTTCCTGTATGTATGTCTTCTGGGATAATTGTGTTTCTCTTGAGAGTTTCTCTAGTATACAAAGCAAGGAGTGGACTTTCTGAGTCAAAGGATATGAACAATGAATCAGTTATCTGTTTTTGTGTAAAAAAATAATAAACATAGTAACTTAGAATAACCACCATTGTGTTTGCTTACAAATTCTGTGGGTCATCAGTCTGGGCTGGTTTCAGCTAGGGAGGCCTTTGTTATTCTCTACTGGGCTCATTCATGGGCAGCTCAGCTAGAAAGAGATGGTCCTAAGAGTGCCCCATTCCTATGTCTGGCATTCAGTGCTGGCTGTCATTCAGACCTCTTTCTTCATGTGGTATCTACTTCTCAAGGACTAGCTCAGTTTCTTAGTTTAGTAGTTACATGGCATCAAGGGAGCAAGAGTGGAAACTGCAAGGTCTCTTGAGGCTCAGGCTCAATATTGCCACACCATCACGTCCACCTCATTCTACTACAGTAGTCAAAGCACCTTACAAAGCCAGCTCAGATAGAGAAATAGACTACGTGTGGATGGCAGCAGCAGCAAGGTCATATCACAGTGGGAACATGCCTACAAGAATAGGACCAATTTGTGGTCATGTTTTGCACAAGACCCATCTCTAACTTTACTAGGTAATGAGGAATCGCTCTTCAATGTGTTTGTACTTAGTGAATGGGAATTTTCATTGCTTCATTTCCTTTTCAGTTCTTGGTAATGTTAATTTCTAAATTTTGTTCATCTGCTGAATATTTAATTACATCTTTTAGTTTATATTTCCCTAATTAGTAATGAAGTTGAGTATATTTTCTTAAGTTTATTTGCTGTTTGGATTTCCTGTTTTATAAAGTGCCTATGTCTTTTTGGATCAATTTTCTATTAGGTTGCTTTTATTGTATTTTTAGTGATTGATGGAAGTTTTTGGTGCAGTCTACACATTAGTCCTTTGTTGGTTATAAGACTTATAGATTTTCCTTCTTTTTATGGTGTATGTCAATGAAAAGCTACTCTTCTAATGTATCCCAATCTAATCAATCTTTTTCTTTGGTTTAATGCTGTTTGTGATATAAGAGATTTACATATGAAAATCCTATCTTATTCTGATGCTATAAAGATAGCCTCCTGTATTACTACCTAAATGCTTTTAAGTTTTCTTACATGACTAGATTTTTTTTTTTCTATTAATCTGGAACTAATTTTTTTTTATTAAATGATAGCTGTGTATATTAATGCAAACATGGGGTACAGTGTAGTGTTTTCATATACAATTTGAAATATTTTCATCAAACTGATTAACATAGACTTTATGTCATTTACTTAGTTATTATGTTCAGACATTTATACTCTAGTTTTAGAAAGATTCACTTATACCCTTGCAAGACAGACCATAGAGGTGATCTTTCCAATCACCTTCCCTCCACCCATCCGCCTCTCTCCCCTCCCCTCCCCTCTCCTCTCCTCTCCATATTCTTGGGCTAGAAGTAGGTTGTAGCTTTCGTTTGAGAACTATAAATTTTGTAGCAGCAGTAGTACTAGCAGTGGTAGCTGTTCTCGTTATTATAGCTGACTTTCCAGTGGGTGAAAAACCCTGCTCTTTTTGAGGTTTTTTTTTGAGACGGAGCCTCAAGCTGTCCCCCTGGGTAGAGTGCCATGGCATCACAGCTCATAGCAACCTCCAACTCCTGGGATCAAGCGAGTCTCCTGCCTCCGCCTCCCAAGTAGCTGGGACCACAGGAGCCCACCACAACGCCCGGCCATTTTCTGGTTGCAGCCATCATTGTTGTTTGGCGGGCCTGGGCTGGGGATTCGAACCCGCCACCTTAGGTGTACGTGGCTGGCGCCTTAGCCGATTGAGCCACAGGTGCCGAGCCTCTTTTTGAGGTTTGAGGGACTTACAACCAGCTTACTTCCTAAGTGAAAAAGAGATTAGGAAAATGAAAGTAAAAAGTTAGGTAAATGAAAGTAAAAATATCTGCTTAAATTGCTAAAAATGAAACATTTATGGGTCCTGAGGATGGGACCTTGCAAAAGAAATAACCCTAGAAGAAGTGAGTCCACATGCACGTCCTAATCCTATCACTTTGATAAGAACTTCCTCCTCCCTTCCTTGAGAAGACATCCCTCAGGGGGAATGGAAGAAGCAGCTGAGCGAGAATTTCTTCTTTTTTTTTTTTACTATTGTGGAGTGGAGTAGAAATTGTTTTCCCACTGAAGAAACTAGGGGACTAGGGAATAATATCACAGTCCTTGCCAACATTTCTCTTTATCAGTAGAGAAATGGATTAAGAGAGCAACTTTATATAGCTTCACTTTGCTCCTATGAATGAATTCCTTTTAAAACCCTTGAATCAGGTAATGAAGTAATGAATTGTACTGGCATTGAAAAGTGAGCTCAGCTAGGTAAGAATTAGGAGGCTTGGATTCCAGGCTTTGCTGCTGCTAATTGACAATGTCCAGAAAAAGTAATCTTCATTTTCATGGCTTCAGATGATTCGTCACTTGCAAAATTAAGGAGTTCAACAAAATGACCCTTATGGTCCCTTCCATCTCTGACATTGTTCATTTTATTATGGCAGTCAGTTGGGTTTGTTAAGAGGCAGTGCATTTTAGAAGTCTTATCTACAGTGCCAGCATGTAAAGCTTTATCTCACTAGCACTAATGGTCCATGTAGCATGACTGATACAACTGCTATAGTATTAACCTGTTTTTGTTTTCTGGGTTTATTTTGTTTGTTTTATTGAGATACAGTCTCACTTTGTTTCCCTCTTGTAAAGTGCCATGGCATCATAGCTCACAGCAACCTCAGACCTTTGGGCTCAAGTGATTCCCTTGCCTCAGCCTCCCAAGTAGCTGCCACAGCACCTAGCTATTTTTAGAGACAAGGTCTTGCTCTAGATCAGGCTGGTCTCATACTTGTGAGCTCAGGTGATCCTCCTGCCTTAGCCTCTCAGAGTGCTGGGTTTATAGGCATGAGCCACTGCACCCGGCCTAACCTGCCTGTTTTTTTTTTTTTTAAATAGCAACAACTTATATGAAGTACAGTAATATATGTGTATATACAGTAGAACCTCCATAGTACACTGACCCCCTCTTTAAGTTGACCAGCACCACGTGTACGTGTCAGTACAGTAGGCCTAGTTCCTTATGTTGGCCACCTCCGTATGTTGGCCAGTTTGTTATAGTCCCTTGGGTGGTCAACCTATAGAGGATCTACTGTCTTTTCTAGATAGTTCTCTATAACCTAATTCTTTGTACCCTCAATGAACCTGAAACAAGAAAAAAAAAAAGAAAAACATTTTCAAAAAAATAAAAAAATGGATCTTTTGTAGTATGACATCATTTTGAGATTCTAATAAAATGTTAATCTGATCTTATTGCTGTAAAACAAACAATGATTGTTGTTGGGTTTTTTTTTTGCAGTTTTTGGCTGGGGCTGGGTTTGAACCCACCACCTCTGGCATATGGCGCCCTACTCCTTTGAGCCATAGGTGCCATCCCAACAATGATTGTTTTAAGAATAAAAATGTCTATAGACACTGCCTCGCTTCTCTGTTTTCATGTGTTGGAAAGGTGATTCACGAGATCTAGCTTGTGATTACAGTTTTTCTGGTGAGTTTTCTAAGGAGGCCTTTGGGACTATAACCTCCTTCCTTTAAGAGAATGGCAATGCAATAGAACTTGATTAGTAGACATACTGTAGTTTTTTTTTCATCTAATGCTTAAGGCAAGTGAGATTGTTGTTCCCATTAAAAGCTCAGGCAGTCTTTACCAATTACACTGTGGACTATTTTACTAAAATGAAAATGAAGTTCTCATTTGATACTTATTCTATTATTTTTAAATGCTAACATTTTATTTTGATGCTAATTTATTTACACTACCTGTCAGACACAAAGAATTAGAATAGATGCTTATTCTTATTTAGTCATTGAGTGCTTCTGGCTTCCTGGAAATCCAAATTTATGTTAACAATGCAATATGGACTTCTTATGTTGTAACAATTACTGCAGATATAGTCATTTTAGAGAATGCTTTAATTTTTTAAGTCACTTTTTAAACACTCTAGATTCCTAGAATGGAAAATAAACAGGATCTATTCAAGCTCATAACTTTAGATGTTATTCAGAAGAGCTTATTCATTAATTGATCAAAGAAACGCTATGATGTAATATTAAGAGAATAACATATTATCTCAGACTGACCAGGTCTGTTACTAACAATCTATCTGACTTAGATCAATTTATTAAAACTTTATTTCAGTGATTGTTACAATTTAGTATTTCTCAAAATCAACTAGTGGGTTTGGTAAACCACAAACTTCTGGGCTCCCCTCCCAGAGCTTCTGATTCAATAGATCTAGGGTGGGGCCCCCAAATCTGCATTTCTAGCAAGTTCCCAGGTGATGCTGCTAGTTGCCAGTCCATTCTTGTGAGTCATTACCCTAAGTCAATTTCAAGAAGGATAATCATACCTCTTGGAATGGTTGTATTAAATAAGTTGCTCTCTATTAGTCAGACACCTTGGGACTAAGCGGGCCCCAAGGTGTCTGACTAATAGGAAAATGTTAATTAGTATCAATGTCCTTTCCCTTCTGGCTCCTCTCTTCCTCCAATAAATACTAACAAGGTGCTCTGTGGGATATAATGGATGAATAGGGCAAGAACCCTATCTTCATGAATCTTTAATTAAATAAGAGAAAAGAAGACATGTGACAATGCAAAACATAAGGAGATCATTAAACAATGAAATGCTAATTTACTTTTTATATTTACTTATTGGTGTTCGAGGACTTCAGGAGAGAGAGAGAACACTGGTGGCTGTTACTGCCCAGGGAAGGCCTCCCTGAATAGGAAGGATTTAATTAATCCTAGAACAAGAAGTTCTGTATTACCTGCAGGCTGGTAACAGATTATGAAAACAACTCTGAAAGCCAGGTGGAGGGATTTAGACTAAAAGTGGTTTGTACCAGGGTGGGAAAATATTTTAGGATTTTGAGTAGAGAAACAATATGATGAAAGTTTTTGTTGGGGAAAACAAACCCAAATGGAGTGTGCAGGAAGTTAGGGTATAAAAAATGTGATGCCAGTCTCTTCTGTAAGAGGCTGCCACACCAGTAGACAAATCAACTTGCACTGGGAGGAGTTGAAGTGCAGACTAGACCAAACTTACAGCAAAAGCGTTTCAAGTACCTGTTTTCTATGGCGTAGTCGTTTGGATCTGCTCCCCCACTAGAGTGGGGCCTATTACTTGGAATCACACACTACTTCTTAGTGTTCCTTTCACAGACAGGTGTGTGTGGTAAATGTGGGCTGAATTAATTAAAGGATCTTGAAAAGTCTTGGTGAAGACTGGTCATGAAGGAAAAAGGACATAATGACAAGAAGAAAGATAACTCGGGTAAGCAGGACTATAAGATTGGTGTTAAGTATTAACAGTGAGATTTGGACAGGCAGCCAATGGGGGTATAATGTTTTTATTATTGATGTGGCATCCAAATGGAAATGGTCAGAGATTGCAGCCCATGCAAAAGATCAGGATAGAGGATATGAATGTTGTTGGACTGTGGAATCATAGCTTAGGAAGTATGCTCAATTTTACTCCAATTTCGTACCTAATCTAGGAACTGACCCTATACCCTTGTTACTCAAAGTGTGGTTTCCAGACCAACAGCACTGACATCATGTCAAACCCTGTTAGAAATGAAGAATCTGGGGGCGGCACCTGTGGCTCAAAAGAGTAGGGTGCCGGCCCCATATACCGCAGGTGGTGGGTTCAAACCCAGCCCCAGCCAAAAAGGAAATGAAGACTCTGGAGCCCCACCCCATATCTACTGAATCAGAACCCACATTTAAAAAATATCTCCAGGGATCTATGTGGATATTAAAGATTAAGAAGCTCTGCTTATATACCACTCCTGACTTATACTCATGGTTTTCATAATTCTACTGAAGGAGGGCTTGTTAGTTCATGAGGTAACCAATTATTTTTGGACGTTTCCAACTGTAACAGTTTACATGTAGACATGCTCTGTGGGGATATGAGGTCTAACAATTAAGTTCGTGACTTCATCCTAGAAAAGGGGCTATATACCTCATTGCTGAATATCACTACAATTGCTTTTGAAGTACTCCCCTTGAGGAGCGATACACTGGATGCCAGCACCTACTGAGCAGTTTTGGAACTCTTTTTCTGGAGTGGTCATCAGAGCTGTCATCGTATTACCCTTGATGTCCTGAATGTCATCAACTGTCTTCCTTTCAATATTTCCTTCATATTTTTAAAAATATTTTTTAAACATTATATTAATCTTTAGACTTTATTATCGTGTTTGGCTTAGTGGAGTTCTTAAAAAAAAAATCTATTGAACAAAAGGATCCTGTAGGTAAAGAAAAAAATCATGGGGCCGTAACAGGGGAGGAGGAAGGGTGTTCCAATACAGTTAATTGTTTATTGAATAAAAATGCCCTCACAGGCAGTGTCATGGGAGCTGGTGCATTGTCATGTTGTCAGAGTCCATTTGTGCACACATCTTTCTCTTGCGGAGATTTTCAGTTGAAATTTTCCTGTTTCTCTATGGATGTTTGCTTGGTTTGCTGTGCTTCTTGCAGTCGGCTAATGATTTTGATGCACCATTCAACACTTTTTTTGCAATGATTTTGTCAGTTCTGCGTGTGATGGCACGTTTGTGAATTTAATTGTCAGACCTTCATAGTTATGTGGAAAAATGGTTCTCAGCCTTGACTACAAAATAAGAAATACCTGGACACCTTTAACACTATTGCTACCTACATATCCATGGAAAAGCTAAAATTAAAAATAAAAACAATATTGCCCAAGAAATTCAACTTCTAGGTGTTTATTCAAGGAAGATAAAGTTATATTTCCACAAAAAGACTTTTTTCAAGAATGTTCATTCTAGCCTTATTCATGACTCCAAACAGGAAACAACACAGATGTCCTTGGCAGAAGGATGGATTTAAAAAAATGACATATTCATGCAAGGGATTATCATTCAGCAATAAGAAAGAATAAGCTACAGATATTTGCAACAACATAGATGGGCCTCAAAAACACGGTAAGTGAAGGAAGCCAGATACAAAAGGTATGTGACAGGATTCCATCCATATAAAGGTCTGGAATGGGCAAAATGATCTGTGGTGGTAAAAATGAGAACAATGATTACCTCTGGGAAGTGATGCAGTGAGGAATCGATTATAAAGGGACTTGGGGGAACTTTCTGGGGTGACAGAGATAGCCCATATTGTGATAAGGGGGGTAGGTTACACAGATGATTGCATTTGCCAAATGATAAGTAAAGGTTTGTGCATTTAAAGGTATGCAAATCATAATGAAAAATACCCAGTCACATGTGAAGGGTTCTGATCTAACTGTCTAAGAATGCAGTGTGGGAATCAGAACCCTAAAATCTCTGCAGGTGGTTCTAATGAACAGCCATGTTTGAACCACTGGTTATCCGATGTGGAGAGGGACAAGACACGATCTTGTGGGTGGAGGGAGAAAGCAGAAGGGGCAGAGGAGATGGGAAAGAAATAGTTGAGAGAGCAGAAGGAAACACAGGAAATGATCACATCAGGGAAACCAAAGGAAAGGGGAGTTCAAGGAAAGATAGAAAGTGCAGTCATGAGCCAGGAAACAGTGCTTCTAACTGTGGTGGACGGCATCATAATACTGGATATTTACTGCATCTTTTCCATGGTTGATTATGTTCAGATACACAAATATTTACCATTGTGTTACAGTACTCAGTACAGTCATAAGCTGTATAGGTTTGTAGCCTAGAAGTAATAGGCTATGCCACGTAGCCTAGGTGTGTAGTAGGCACAAGATCCAGGTTTGTATAAATTGACTCTGTGATATTTACACAATGATGAAATCACCTAATGATGCATTTTCCAGAAGGTATCCCTGTCGTTAAGTGATGCATGACTATACTATAGAAATCAATCAGAATGTAAATGAAGCAAGAACTCTATTCTCATGAGGTGATTTGAATAGAAATGTGAGGTCGGTAACAGATTACAGTTTAAATAAGGACATTTTTAGTAAAAAACAAAAACAGCAGGTACAACACAAACTGGAGTGACCTGAAATAGTAGGTGCCTGTAAAAACTACATTTGACTTACTTTTATCTTCATATAAGTGAGGAAATAAATATTCTCATGGAATTCAAATATTCTGAAAATGGTGAGTTATCAAACCACGATTCTTGAGGGACAGGTTTTATTTGTCCTTTAGGGAAAGCTTCCACATACAGCCTTCCTCTTTGGTTGGTGGCAAGGGAAGTTATAAATGTTTTGCTTGTTTTGCTGACATTATGCAAGACCTAAATGTCTTTGTTGTAAGGCAGTTTCCAAATGCCAGTTGATCCCATAGCAAGGGCCCTTGGAAGACAGTTATTATAAATGTTTTGTAAGGTTTTATAACTAGCTGTCCCATCATTTCTAAATAGCATTGTAAATATTGTCTTCTGTCAACCTTTAACTGCACAGTTCTGCATCATGTGTCAGAGTTAAGTATTATTTTCCCAAAAGCCTTTCAGGAAACCACACAAAAATTTTATCCTGGTTCTTTTTTTTTTTTTTTTTCAGTGAAAAACTCAAATTGGAACAATAGCTAGAGAATTGAATGGGGAAAAATATGCATGGCAGGGAGAATTTTGAGCCTAATACTTTATGCTGCACTTGTCTCTCAGCTAATCCAGAGTCTCTTAAAGGGGGAAGGACCCTGCAAACCTCGAGTGGATTTTCTCCAGGGGTCCTTTGACCAACCATGATGTAAATCTCTCTATGGGTACTTCTGGAGAGAAATTCTCTGGGCTCATCTGTCAGTTCTTTGCACTGAGAGACTGATTTGGGCCCTCTAATAGGAAGAAGAATGAAACATTTCACATGTTATGAATTAGTGTTTCAAATTCAATGTTCAGTGTCAGATAAACAGACATCTGCACATCATCATCCTCTCCTGAAGGTATCACAGCAAAGTCCAGAGATCATTTGGGTAGTCTGTGTCCTATCAAACAGCCTTACCTGAGTCACGTCACTCTTTCCAGGACAGTTAACACAGCAGGAAGTTCAGAATAATGAGAGCTGTTTGATGTCCCTGAAGTTGATCTCCAACATGCTTGTTAGATTAGCAAGTGGGTGTGCCCAGACACATCAGAATAGAACAATCACAATCAAACCTTAAAGAAATTTGCCTGCTTGACAGTGACAAATTAAGATACTGCCACCTCTGGCAGAATGATGGACCTTGAAGCGATATTAGCTCAAAAGCCTTGATTTTCAGAAGTTTGTGAAGTGGAGCTCTGCCTTCTGTCAGAGGTGGGATTTTAACACAAGTGGAAGATGTTTTGGTTAATAAAACCCAAGACTTCCTCTTGTACTCATGTCCCCTGACCCCAATTCCCACACTGCTTGCCTTTCTCCACTCCCACAGCCACAAGAAGAGCTTGGGGAAATTGCTTTATGACCTACTGCTTCACATCACAACCATAGCCTGTCTGTAAATAATAATATGCTCAGAAAGCAGAAATATTTGAGAATCTAAATGTTAAAGATTTACATGTTCTGTATATGATAAGGAAGTGAGAAATGAGGGGTTCAAAATGGGAGGCTAGAAACATTTCATGGCTGCCTCCTCCACTTAGGAGAGCCAGAGTAGTATAGAGACAGTCACACTTTAAGTACATTATCCAATAAAAACTGCTGAAATTCAACAGAGAAGTGATAGGGGATACAAATAGCAGGGAAGGAGAAGGAAGAGAAACATTCTTCCCAGCTGGGATCAGCCAGAGTCAGGAGTGACTTCCCAGTATGGGAAAGAGGTGAGCAATAAATTCTCAGTGCCTCACATCGCCCCTGTGGAATCATGTAATCCTGGCCATGAGAGAATCCATTGATCCTCCCAACCCCTGAAACGAACCAAGGATGCTGTCAGGAGTCTATGGGACAGAACTGCTGCACGGAGGGAGCTCACAGTGGTTCCCACACTCTTTATGAGATTTAAGCAGCTACAGTAAGTCACTGTTAATTTTCAAAGTTAACCTCTGGAAAATTGCACACTGTCCTGGGACGCAGCAGTGCCAGAACCAGGGCACTACAGAAACTTGGGCAATTGTTCCTCATTCAGGGAAGCTATCAGGGAGTACTCCTGCAGCCAGGACTAGGAAGTGAGTGAGGTCTTGGCAGCGGCAGTTGGTGACAGAAAGTGAGCACTGCTAGAATCTGAGGCAGGGACATAAGTGTGGTGTGAGTCACCACTAGGAGTTCTTCATAAGCTGAGCAAAGGCTCCTGCAGCCAGAGCAAAAGGATGACCCCCGCCACTAGGACAGGGGCATGAAATAGATGAGTGTTCCCTACCTGCTGGCCCAAGCTGTGGCCCTTGAGAGTGGTCCAAACCTCTCCAGTTGGGAAACCTCAGCATAGCTCAGCAGTTCTCAACCTGTGGGTCGTGACCTCTTTGGGGGTTGAACGACCCTTTCATAGAGGTCGCCTAAATACATCCTGCATATTGGATATTTACATTATAATTCATAACAGTAGCGAGATTACAGCTATGAAGTAGCATGAAAATAATTTTATGGTTGGGGGTCACTACAACATGAGGAACTGTATTAAAGGGTCATGGCCTTAGGATGGTTGAGAACCACTGGTGTAGCTGTTACTATCTCTCATCTGGGCAATCTGCATGGGGCTTAAGGATTATATCACCCCTGCTCATCACTGCTGGTGTCTACTCTCACAATTGGGGTTCCTGAGCGCAAGCCCATCTAGCCCAGATTTCCCCACACTCTAAAGCAGAGCACAAGCCCAGGGCCTTAGGGATTGACAATCTACCACCTTGGGCACCTGAGCACTTCTCCCAGGGACCTAAACTCCCAGCCACTACCATACAAGCTGGCAGCACCTACTTAAAAATGCTGTGAGTCTGGTCACTGATCTGCCTAGCCCATCACAGCCACCAGCATCAACATTAATGCACACTGCCTGAGACCCAGAGAATTGTTCTGTTGTTGTTGCTCCCATCATTCATGCCATAGTGGCTCCCAAAGGGCCTGAGACTGGCTCAATGACCATATCCACTGCTACCACTACTGGCAGCTGGGCAAGGCACCTGGAGGCTCAAGAATTGACCCACCAGTAACTGCCAGTACAGGTGCCAGTGTGCACTGTCCCAGGGCACAAACTCAATATCCTTTCACAATAAAAACTCTCAACAAGCTAATCATAGAAGGAACGTACATCAAAATAATAAAGGTCATATACAACAAGTCCACAACTAACTTCACACAGAATGGGGAAAAATTGAAAGCCTTTCTTCGAAGACCTGGAACAAGACAAGGATGCACACTTTCAATAATCCTATTCAACAAGGTACTCAAAAGTCCTAGCCAGAGAAATCAGGCAGTAGAAAGAAATAAAAGACATTCAAATTGGAAAATAGGAAGTCAAATTGTCCCTCTTTGCTGGTAATATGATCTTATATCTAGAAAAACCTAAAAAGACTCTACCAAAAAGCTTTTGAATTTGATAAATGAATTCAGTAAAGTTTCAGGATACAAACTCAATGTATAGGAATCTGTAGCATTTCTATTTCTATACATTACTAGTGATGCAGCTGAGAAGCAAATCAAGAGGGTAATCTTGTTTGCAATAGCTGCAAAAAAAAAAAAAACAAACCTAGAATGTATTTAGGAAATGAAGTAAAAGATACTTACAAGATAGACCACAAACCACTGATAAAAGAAATTGTAGATGACAGAAACAAATGGAAAGACATCCTATTGTCATGAATTAGAAGAGTTACTATCCTTGTAATGACCATATTATGCACAACAATTTATAGGTTCCATGCAATTCCTATCAAAATACCAACATTGTTCTTCACGGAATTAGAAAAAAATGATCAAAAAGTCAGATGGAACTAAAAAAAAAAAAAAAAGAGCACAAATAGCCAAAGCAATCCTGAGCAAAAAGAACAAAGCTAGAGGCATCACATGGCCTGCCTTCAAATTATATTATGATGCTATGGTAACCCAAACAACATGGTGTTGGTATAAAAATAGACATTTAGACCAATGGAGAACCCTGAAATAAGGAAGTGTATTTATACCAAACTGATGCTTGAAAATGTCAACAAGAATATACACTGGGGAAAGGAAACCCCCTTCAACAAATTGTGTTAGAAAAATTAGATAGCCACATGCACAAGAATGGAACTAGACACCTGTCTCTCAACATATGCAAAAATCAACTCGAAATATTTAAACCTAAGACTCCAAACTATAACAATATTGTTAGAATATCTAGAGACAACTCTCCTCGTCTCCTTAGTCTTTGTGA
The DNA here is from genome assembly GCA_963574575.1 of Galagoides demidoff. Taxonomy (NCBI): domain Eukaryota; kingdom Metazoa; phylum Chordata; class Mammalia; order Primates; family Galagidae; genus Galagoides; species Galagoides demidoff. Next base: position 22,816 of record CAUYQV010062917.1, read on the forward strand.
CTAAGACCTCAAAAGGACAGGCAACAAAAACAAAAATAGACAAATGGTACTTAATTAAACTAAAATATTTCTGCATAGCAAAAGAAATATAATCCACAGAATGAAAAGACAAGCTATTGAATGGGAGAAAAATATTTGTAAATTATTCATCTAATAGGGGACAAATATGTACAACATACAGAGAATTCAACTCAAATACAAAAAAAAATATGAATAATCCCATGAACAAGTTGGCAAAGGATATGAATAGACATTTTTCAAAAGAAGTCATATGAATGGCCAATAGGTATATGAAGAAATGCTCAACCTCACTAATCATTAGAGAAATGTAAATCAAATCCCAAATGAGATATCATCTTACCACAGTCAGGATGGCTATTATTAAAAAGACAAAAACAAAACAAACAACTCTGCCATCTCCCACCTAAAAAGATACTGGCGATGATACAGAGAAAAGGGAACTCTTATATACTACTGGTAGGAATGTAGACCAGTATAGAGATTTCTTAAAACACTAAATTTAGAATTGCCATTCATTCCAGCAATGCCACTACTGGGTATTTACCGAATAGAAAAAAATTCAGTATATGAAAGGGATACCTGCACTTCTGTGTTTATTGCAGCACTATTAATGATAGCACAGATAAGGAATGAGCCTAAGTGTTCATCAATGCTTGACTAGATAAAGAAAATGTGGTATATATACATGCTGGAATACTACTCAGCCACAGAAAGGAATGAAGTAATGTCATTTTCAGTGATGTGTATGGAACTGGAAGTTATTATCTTTTTTTTTTTTTTTGAGACAGAGCTTCAAGTTATCACCCTGGGTAGAGTGCTATGGCATCACAGCTCACAGCAACCTCCAACTCCTGAGCTTAAGCAAGTCTCTTACCTCAGCCTCCCAAGTAGTTGGGACTATAAGTGCTCTCCACAACACCTGGCTATTTTCTTGTTGCAGTTGTCATTATTGTTTAGCTGGCCTGGATTAGGTTCGAACCCACCAGCATGGGTGTATGTGGCTGGACCTTAGCCTCTTGAGCTACAGGCACTGAGCCTATAGAATACTTTAAAATACTTTAAAATAAATGTTTCCCCCATAATAATTGTGATTATTATATATTAGAATAGATACAGCAGCATATTAAAGCTTAATTTAAAGCTTTTTGACTAAGTATTTTTATGGCTGCTCTTCATTGAGGAATAGGCAAGCATGGCTTTCTACTAATGGATACTTTTGTAATATCTCAAAGGGCTTGAAAATATTTTTATTTTTTTTCCTTATACTTTACCAATGTTCTTTAATTTTAAAAATTATCCTTGGCTCGGCACCTGTGGCTCAAGTAGCTAAGTTGCCAGCCACATACACTTATGGTGACAGGTTTGAATCCAACACAGGCCAACAATGATGGCTGCAACCAAAAAATAGTCAGGAGTTGTGGTGGGCACCTGTGGTCCCAGCTACTTGGGAGGCTGAGGCAAGAGACTGGCTTAAGCCCAGGAGTTGGAGGTTGCTGTGAGCTGTGATGCCACAGCAGTCTACCAAGGGGGACAGCTTGAGGCTCTGTCTCAAAAAAAAAAATCAAACTCTTCCATCTCTTCTCTCTCCACATGCTCAAATTTAGGCTCAGTTGAAGAACTGGACGACTAAATGTTATCTTACTATTAGGAATCTGCTGTGTGTTACATTTGAAAGGAGTCAGTGCCGAAGCGCTATTCTACTTAGGTAAGAAACCTTGTTCCAGAGTGGAAAGCTCTGCTTACTTGTCGATCTG
>CAUYQV010062919.1:0-19598 GCA_963574575.1 Galagoides demidoff
AACCTCCAACTCCTGGGCTCAAGCGAGTCTCCTGCCTCTGCCTCCCAAGTAGCTGGGACCACAGGCGCCCGCCACAATGCCCGGCCATTTTTTGGTTGCAGCCATCATTGTTGTTTGGCAGGCCCGGGCTGGGGATTCGAACCTGCCACCTTGGGTGTACGTGGCTGGCACCTTAGCCGATTGAGCCACAGGTGCCGAGCCTTATTCCATTTTTTAAAATGAGAATGATGATTCTGGACCCCGTAAGTTTGAGTTTAAATGAGATAATAAAGCAGTGTACCTGACACACAGTAAATACTTAATACTTTTCACCAATGCTCAATAAACTGTAGCTGTGATTATAGACCTGTTTGATCAGTCATTTATCTGAGGGCTGTGGGCCATGTCAGGGCACTAGGCAGATGGTGACTAGGTCAGGCAGCCCACTCAGACCTTTTTATTCTTGCTGAGTTCAGCCACCTCTGCTAGAAATCGGTATTCTTGTACCCCTTTTGGATAAGACTAGCTGAAAGACACCTGCTGTCAGTCGGTCCTCAGCAGGGTGTCTGGCAGGAGGTGGCAGCCAGTGGGAGTTGCAGCTCGCTCTCGGTGCTGTCAAGAGGGGCCTGGACAGCATCCAGCTAAGGAAGTGAAACATTGTGGAAAATCTACCCTCCTGGGAGTCCCAGCCCCACCCAGGATGTGGACAGATGACCTTTAAAATGTTGTCAGTTCTGCTGCTGTCCACTTTTAGTGTTGCTTGGACATATGTTCATTCCTCTTAGTAGACAAGCAAGGAGATAGAGCTCAAACCTCTGTTTTTGCTGCTGTGTTTTGGCCCTTGAGTGGCAGTACAGGGCAGAAGAGTCTGGGGTCTTATTAAAGCTGGTTGAATTACCCGTCATCATAGACTGGAAGCCTTTTCCTTCCCTTCATTATGCAGTTGCAGGTCCTTATTCTTGGTGACTCTACTTCTAGGTGTCCCCTCTAGCCAGCTAATCCAGACTGCTATTTGTGAGTACCTCTGCTTAGCACAGCCCTTTGCTCTCAGACCCAGGAGCTGAATGGTCACTTGGCAGCCTGTTCTTTGACAAAGGTTTCACTAGGAAGACTTATTTGTAGACTGTGTGCTCGTCCATTATACATAATACACCTTCTTGAAAAATGTCTGGGTCTACCCAGGATAGCTATTCACTGAGAGATGCTTCCCGTCCCTTGGGATCACACACCCTGCTGCTACCTATGCTGTCTCGTCCATCTGACAGCTATTTTTTGGTTGCTCCAAGTGTATTTATTGCCTGGTGTTACCTGCTGGGATACTGGGGAAGTAAAAGGAAATGACTAGTCAAGGGGACCTGGAATCCTTGAGAGGAACCCATAAGTAACTGCAGCCCATTTGTCCTTTCCCCCTCAGTAGTGTTATTCTTTGATAACCCTGGGGGAGTGGGTTTGGGGCAAGAGAATCTTGTCCATGGCTCCAGGAATGCCTCAACCTACCTAGACTCCACTAGTCAGCACCCCTCCCATTCCCTCAACATTCTTTTTTTATTTTTTTGAGACAGAGTCTCACTATGTCGCCCTGCCGTGGCATCACGGCTCACAGCAACCTCAAACTCTTGGGCTTGAGCGAGTCTCTTGCCTTGGTCTCCCAAGTAGCTGGCACTACAGGCACCCACCACAACGCCCAGCTATTGTTGTTGTTGTTGTCGTCATCGTGGTCTGGCAGGCCCAGGCTGGTATCGAACCTGCCAGCCCCAGTGTATGCAGCTGGCTCCCTAGCCACTGAGCTACAGAAACTGAGCCTCCCTCAATATTCTGATTTTTAGCTGCTGGTTTCTCACAGACTGCTATACCTAGAAAAGACATTCTACCCTCTAGTTTGAACAATAGATGACATTTGTGGAGCCAGTGTCCTCTGGCTGATGGCCTGGCATGACCTTGAGGAAGCACAGAGCAGGCTTCTCCTGGGAAGCTCTCTCTTTGATTTACAGACTGCCTGAGCCCAACTAATTTCTCTATCTAGAAATAAAGCAGTCCTGCTTTCTTGAGCCCAGGGGGCTTCCATCAGACCATATCCTGGTCTCAATCACAATCACAGATGCCTACTGTCATAGAGTTTCTGGAGTTTAGTGGGAATGATGAATGTGGCAAGTCTCTATGTGGCAGGGGGTTCCAATTCATGGCAGCCTTAACATAGAAAGCCATCTGTTTTCCCTGGTCTCTAGGTGGTTCTGTTTCAGGACAAATCTACAGTCATGCTTAGGTTTTAAAATCTCTTGCACTCACTAGCTGTGGGATCTCAGGCAAACATCAGCCTGTTTGGGCTCTGACATCTCCCCATCTGTAAGATTGGGGTTGGTTTTAAAGATCACTGGAGCTTCAGTACCTGGCCAGCTACACTCACATGACAACTGCTTGGGATAAGACTGGCCCAGTGACCAGTGGGGTTGTTACCTCAGACTAGGAACCCTTGACTCAAGCTAGCTGGGTAGGCCGAGGACAGTGAGTAATTTTCTCTGCTCCCCACACCCCATTCTTCATGCCTGTTCCTGGGTCCCTGCCAGAGCACCTTCTGCTATTCTTGAACTAAAGCATCAAAGATGATATACCTCTGGGGACTGGGAGTTGGGGTAACTGATGAAAGGGCCTTGCTTGCTACTGCCCAGGACAGAGGAGAGGAGGTAACAGCAGATTGCCAGCACAACTTTCCTCTCTCCATCCCGCAAACCTCCATCTGAGAAAAGCCTGATGAAGCTGTCAAATTGCCTGCCTGATTCATCCCTTCCCTCTGGGCATAGCTAGTGAGTTTGCTGGGTTGATGCTTCTGAATACAAACTATGGCGCCTGGAAGAAGCTGCCAAAGAAGGAGGGACCTCAGGGCTCCTATCTGTCCCCTCACTCTTCAATCTGGGTCACCTTCTCTATCTTCTCTGATAGGACCTCTGGGTTCCCTGGGTCCTGCATTGCCCACCTTCCAAATCTGCACACTGGGGGAGCCTGTGAGTGATCTGGCTCCTAGCGGCTCCCAGCCTTGCTTTCTTCTTTGGCGGTGTTGAGGTTTTGTCTTTGGAGCCACAGCCACCAGGGCAGACACACCCTTGCTTTGGTTCTGACTCGCCTCTTACCACTATCAGTGTGCACAAAGCCCCATCTTCACTGCTGCACCTACCTCTTCTTTCCCAGTCACTATGTATTCAGCTTTTTTTCCCCCACTTTTGGAGAAAGTGGTTGACAGCAGAACCTTGTGGCCCTGGCCCAGAACTTCGGCAGCCCCCAACCCCAGGGCCTCCCTGTCAGGCGTGTGACTGACTGTGCATCATTTCCCCTCTCTCTCCTCTCTGACCCAGATCAGTGGACCATTCCCTGCCCGGATCCTCTCTCTCCACAGACTTTGGCAGCTGGCAGATGGTAACGGGCTGTGGCAGTATTCAGGAACGGGCTGTCCTGCACACAGACTCCTCTCTCCCTTTCAGCTTCCCGGATGAGCTCCCTAACAGTTGTCTGTAAGTGTCTTGCTTGAGAAGGCAGGATGCTCCCCTGCCCATACGAAAAGCTGGTGAGAACTCAGGAGTGCAGTTAGAGATGTGGCAGAGGCAGCTGCAGGAGCTGGCCTGGGATCCCTGCCTCTCCCCTCTCAGCTGCTGGCCCCCTGAGGTATGAAGGAGGCCTCTGGGCTGGTCAGGAAGTGTGGTCGGGTGTGTCCATTCCCACCCACCCCCCCCCACCCCCCCCCCCCACCCCCCCCCCGTCTCTAAAACCTGTCCATGGATGTCTCAGGTGTACCCTATGGGAAAGCTGGCTGGACTATAACTATAGAAGATTCTATTTCTGTAGAAGCCTTTGCCTGACATGAGAATCCTTTGAAAGCAGAACAGTGGGATAGTGAAGGTGGGTGTATACTGGAGGCCAGAGCCAAAATGGTGCTGGGTGAGCTGGAGGCTGTGCTCCTCCTGAGCTGAACCAAGGGCTACTTGCTGTCTCCACCTCCTTCATCTTCTGCTTTTGCCTCTAGGCAGGAAAGAGAATTGGACAGGAATGCTAAATCCCAATGAAACCCTCTTGAAGGCTCTGGTGCTAGGCTTCCAGTCTTGTAGCACATCTATCTCACTTAAGTAGCAGCCTCTGGGGAGGCACCTGCCCCCTGCCTGCTCTGTCACTTACTTCATGGAGGTCAGGCAAGGGAGAATCTCTGGCTGCCTGGGGAGGAGGGTATGTTCCTCAGACGTGGTGCCTAAGGGACCCTCAGCAAGCCTTCCCTTTACCACTGCACCATGTGCTAGATGACCTTCAGGGGACGCAGCACCACCAACACTGATGGGTTAGAGTCAAGGCACCCTGGGGAGTTGGGAAGGAAAAGCGGTCCTGAATTCTCAGCTGAAAGCATACGGGGGCCAGCCAGACCTTGGAATTCCAGATGGCATGAGCCAATGGCACTGGTCCTGGTCCTACAGTTGGAAAGTCACCAAAAGTACATCCCACTTTTCAACATTTGTCCCATGTCCCGTGTCCGCGGCATTTTAAAAAAGCCCCGATTTTTGGAAAGAATGCTCAAATAGGCGGGAGAACAGGAAGGGAATATACGCTTTCGGCTGCCATGTGGCTCTTTCACCAGAATATGAGTTTTATATTATTTTTGTTAATTTTATAATGTTAAACTGTAATAACAACAAATAATTGCTGAGAAGTGATTATCGAGAACTGCTTATCAAAGTTTGTGTTGTTGTCAGGCCCTGCCCTGCCCTGTTCACCGCCCCATACCCCCATCCCCCCTTCCCCCGCCATGTTGGGCCCCCTTACCAATGTTAAAATCTGGTCACCCTACCAAAAGGCTTCTAAGGTCATTGGGGCTGGCAGTCTCCTGCAGCGAGGCCCTGGGGCAGAAATAAAACCTCTTAGATTTTTGAAGGATTAAAGAAAAAAAATCATAACTTTCTGTAGGGACTTCCTACTTCAACAAAACTTGCCAACAAGTCATCTCTGGAGGAAGGATAGAGCTTTCTCCCCCTGCTTGGTGGCACCCCTCACTCACCTGAAACAGGCAACTCCAACCCAGATCACCCAGCTCAGAACCTACAATTTAGGCCCCCATGCAGCATTTTGAGCTCCTAGCCAACCCTCCAGTTCTGGGTGGTTCCCAAAGGAGGGCTGGATTCTATATGATCTCAAGGCCTCCAGGATTGCGAGGTGGGTCGGGATCAATTTGTGGTAAAGTCACACAGCATGTGGGTTTAGCACTTGGGCATTATCAGAGAAACTTAGCCTGAATCCAAGTTGCTCTGCTCAGCAGGTATATGTTTGGGGGTCAGCCTTGACTGTTCTGAGCCTGTTGTCTCTGAGAAAGAATGGTACTATGGTAGTTCCATTGCCTGCTATGTGTCCTCAGATGGATCTTGTATCCTTTCTGGGCTCCATTTTTCTTCTCTGTAGTAAGGTTGTGGTCTTTCCCCTTCTGCCTCTCAGAAATGGAGGCAGTGACAATCCTTGTATCCGTCTTTAAATGGTCTCTACAAATACAAACTACTTGTCTGTTTCTCCCGCTAGTGCTTTTAACAAGAAGCTGAGGGATGTGCACATAGCCTCTCACCTGATTGGAAAGTAAAGAAGACCTAGGGAAACAAGTCTCCCAAATGCCTCGGGAGAGAGGCAGTTGGCATTTGTGGTGGTTCGTTGTATTACAGGAATCTAGTTTCAGTTGTTTCCTTAGAGCTACTTCAAGAGCTATTTGACTTTGGCCCCTGAGCCTGCTGCTGCTTCCTCACACCACTCCCACCAGTCTACTTCACTGGGATTGTCAGCCAGGCGCAGTGGCTCACGCTAGGTGTCATCCTAGCACTCCAGCAGACCAAGGCGGGTGGATTACCTGAGCTCACAGTTTTAAGACTAGCCTGAGGGAGAGTGAAGGAAAGTGAAACCCCATCTCTAAAAAAGGCTGGGGGTTATGGGTACCTGTAGTCCTAGCTACTTGGGAGGCTTGGTTAAGAGAATCACTTGAGACCAATAGTTTGAAGTTACTGTGAGCTGTGATGCTACAGCACTCTAACAAGGGTGACAAAGTGAGACTCTGTGTCAAAAAAAAAAAAATGCACTGGGATTATCATTTATCATTAGACCTCCATCTGCTCCCTCAAGCCCTGGGTGCAGGTAATTTGGGCCTGGGAATTGGGTATACTTGTATTGCCTCTGACAAAATTGCCCAGGGATTCGTTACTTGGGAGGAAATTTGGAGTAAGCTTGTGGTGATAACTAGTCTTAGTGCTTAGGTGGACAGGAATCTATCTGTGGGAACACCATGAAAATACCTAACCTTTGAGTCCAGAGGTTGGGTAGGGTCACCCTTGGCCTCTTCTACTAAAGGCCCTTTGGGGTGTCACACAGGTATGGAATTCACACTTTGATAGGCAGACTTTGTATGCACTTGTTCACCATCTTGACTTGTAATTCTGAGGTGAGGAGAGAAGAGCTTCCATGTGATCTGTATCCATATAGGTCAGGGGAGGTAAAAGGAGATGGACTCAGAACACAGATACTGCTGGAAAAGCCAGTGCCCTTTCAGCTATTTGCCCGGAGACCACAGTGTCTAAAGGTAAAGCTAGAGTTTTGGTGGTGTCCAGTGGGGGACCATGGCCTTGCCAGGGTACTCATTGAGTTCTTCTAGGACAAGAGCTTCCTCCCAATCTGCATCAAGCCCTGCCCTCAAGACTGAGGTCTTTCAACAGCCAAAGCCTGCTGCTCAATTCTGGCAGCGGGGGAGATGGTGGGGTTCCTCCATACTATCAGGTATAAGAATTATGCCTCAGCTTGTCTTAATGAGGAGTGGAAGTGACAGTTTTGGGGGCAAATTCCCTCCTCCTCAGTCATTACCGAGATAGTTACTTTCCCAACAGAAAGGTCAGTGGTACAATAAAAGTTATGCTTTGAGTGGGAACATCCTGAGAGATGAGAAGAATGGCTAAAGAGGGGAATAGCACCAAATATTTAGGGCCTGAACCACAAAGATAGTATGGCGGCCACAGGACAGATGCTGGCCCTGTACAGTCAGAAGCACAAGGATAGGAAGTGTGGAGTGAGAATGAGGATGCTGGATCCTGACCCATGGTAATGTCTTCATTCTTTCTCTCCCTCCACACAGGATTGCAGCCTTAAGCAATCGAGAGACTCGGCTCCAAGAGGTCCGCTCAGCCTTCTTGGCCACGTACAGCAGCACAGTGGGGCTTCGGGCAGTAGCCCCCAGTCCTTCGGGTGCTATTGGGGGTCTGCTGGAGCAATTTGCCCGTGGTGTTGGGCTCCGGGGCACCAGCAGCAATGCCTTGTGAAGCAGCTAACATGTGACAGTTTCCTGCTCCTCGCTCACCTGAGCCCTTAGTGGAATCAAAGCCATGCCTGGCCAAGGGGCACTTCAGGTTGGGGGCAGTTTCACTCCCCCTTTCTGTTATGCACATAGCAGTCCCAAAGCTGAGCAAGGCCAAGGACAAGGTTTTCCAACCCCCTGTCTCGTGACTGGTGACCACCACCCCTCTTGTCACTGCCTTCTCCTACCCACCTGTCTTTGCTGGGATTCCTGCCAACTCTCAGAACTGTGTGGAGTTTCCCTGGGACCTTGTGGAGGCCATGACTTCACAAAAGAACTCACCTCCTAATTGTTTCCTGAGGAGGACGGGTCACCTGCACTGAGAATGAGGCGGTTTGACACAGATCACAGAATAAAATCCGTCTTTTGGAACAGCCATTTTCTTATATCCGCATTTGGTTACTTACTGCCTTTCTGGAGCAATTTGGAAGGGTCTCACAAATTGTCCTTTGTGCTGGACAAAGGTATTAAAGCAAGGGAGGGGGCAGGTGAAACAGGAAGCAATCTAAAGACCTGGCTGTGCCTCTTAACTATTGAGCCATGGTAGTCCCCTCAGTGAGATGGGGACAGGTCCTCACAAGACTGTTATGAATCATGGTCCTCAAGTGGGCCCTAGGAACCTAGGGAGCCTGTGCAGATCTCCAGGGCTGCCTGAATTTTAGCCTTAGAATTGGCAAGGATCTTCATTTGATTGGGAATAGGGGTTGAGGGAACCTGCACTTCAACCTCAAGTTTTTCAGGCAGCACAATCCTGGTACAGGTGACCTGCAGGCCTTGCCTATGGTAGAGGGACTGGTTTCTGAGGCTTTAGAGATAGCAATTGGTGCACATGTGTGGTGGGGATTGCCTGACTGACCACCGCCCTCTAACACAGTCTGACCTGGAATAGACTGCATCATAAGGGTGCATCCACATCCCTGACACAGTGAAGCCAAGTGAGTTCATGGGCAGAGGGCCACACACAGTGCTTTAATAGCCACCACTTAGAGATTGGATTCTTAACACAAAAGAGGTCATCAGTGTGAACACCCAGAGAACAGAGATAATACCAGGAACATTTATTAAGCACTTACTGTGTGCTAAGTCCTTTACTTGAGTTATCCCCATAAAATTTTACAGTACCCCAAGTAGCTGTCAATGAGACTAAACCATAGAAATGTTAAGTAATTTGTCCAAGGTCACACAGCTAATAAGAACAAATGTAACTTTTCCTATTCAGAGACCTAGGCAGACTGGGAATGGGAAGGGTACAGAAAAATTGTTGAGAGCTGCTGAGTAAGAGGCAAGGACCCCAGTGCCCGCTAGGTGCCCCAAATCCTTCAGCACCACGAAAAGCTCAGGGCGGGGGTGGGGGTGGGGGGGCTTGGGTTTCCACCCAGGAGAGTCACGCGGGGCACAATCCACAAGGTGTGGATTGGAGTTGGGGGTCTGGGTGAGGTTCCCCACCAGCTCAAGGCTGTCCAATTGGGCGGGGGCCGCCTGCAGGGCCGGGCGGGGCTGTGCTGCCATCTGGAGCAGCTGCTGCCGGCGGCCACTGTTAGGGCGCAAGCGGCGGGAGCGCACGCAGAGCTGGAGGGAGTGCAGCCGCCGCCGCCGCAGCAGCAGCAGCAGCAGCAGCACATGGGCTGGCCCCGCCACTGCCACCGCCCCTAGCCCTGGCGGCCCGGGTCTTGCAGCCTTCTGCGGCTCCAGTTGCCTGACCAGCCATGTCTCTCGGTGGAGCCTCCGAGCGCAGCGTCCCAGCCACCAAGATTGAAATTACCGTGTCCTGCCGGTGAGCGGGCCATGCTGGGGAGGGCTTGGGCACTGGCACTGCCCCAGCCCCACCAACCTGCTCCGGGGCTCAGCCCAGACAGGGGCTAGATCCTGCAGGAAAAAGCATTGGGGACGGGAAAATCACAGCTGAAGACCTGCGAGTAGCTAGTGGGACCGAGGAGGGGGCCTCCTAGGGCAGCCCCACCCCCAAAAGAGGGCTCAGCCTGCGGGTCTAAGGGGTGGGTCGCGAGGCTCTACTAGGAGGCTCTACTGGGCCCCAGCGGGACAAAGTTCTGGGGTGATCCCTCTTTCCTGGGCCTTGAAGACAGTATGGGAGAGTGGGAGAGTATTCGTCGAGTCCACAGAAACAAGGTTCCTGGACAGAGATTTCCGGTGCTGTCCAGAGTGCTGACAGCACGGACCCCGGCTCAAGGTAGAAATGGGGGAAAGAGGTTTGACTTAAGCGCCATCCATTCTCCCCCTGTGCCTGACTCAGGTGTTGGGGCAGTGGGCTCCAAGATGATCCGTTCTGTCTGTTGCTTTTCTCTAGGAACCTGCTGGACCTCGATACCTTCTCCAAGTCCGACCCCAGTAGGCGGCTCCAGGACTGGGAGGGGGAACCTGGGGCCTCGGCGCGACTGAGGGGTGGCGGGGGGTCGAGGGGTGCAAGCTGACCTGACGCCCTTCCCTCCCCCGCTCCCCACCCGCAGTGGTGGTGCTTTACACGCAGAGCCGGGCCAGCCAGGAGTGGAGGGAGGTGAGTCTCAGAGCCTCCTCGCAGCCCAGAGCCGCAGCCAGAAATTACCTGCCCTGCACGCCCTGCGCTAACCCTCCGCCCCCCTATCCAGTTCGGACGGACCGAAGTGATCGACAACACGCTGAACCCAGACTTCGTGCGCAAATTCGTCCTGGACTATTTCTTTGAGGAAAAGCAAAATCTGCGCTTCGATGTGTGAGGCCCCGCCCAAAATTCTGGCTTGGCCTGCCCCCCGACCTGGTTCTGCCGGGAATTCTGGCTAGCTCCAGCCCCGCCCGCCTCCTGACCTGACTCCTCCCCGATGCCTAGCTCCGTCCCACTCCGAGGAGCTCCACCTAGTTTTAGGCCCGCCCTTAAGTCAGATCCAGTCCGTTTAGCTACCCAGGCCTGGCCCTGCCCACAACTCTACTCCCTAATTTAGCTCCACCTCTGTCCCCGCCCTCTTCCAGGTAACTCCGCCCCCAGGAAGCCCCCGCCCTCAGACTTGGCCCCCCCGGCCTGACCCTCTCCAGTTTCTGACCTGACTCCTGTCCCAAACAGACCCAAGTTGAATTCGGGTTCAAGGCTGCCCCTCCCTCCACCCACAATGTTAATCAAGACTCGGAGCCCGACCCCTTTTCAGCCCTACCCCACGGCTGTCCCACTCTCTTCCTAGGTACAACGTTGACTCCAAAACCAACATCTCCAAACCGGTGAGCAAGCGTCCCCTCCCACGCTGGCTGGGCACACAGGAGACTTGTGGCTGGCTAAGAGGTTTAAACTGCCCTTCTTAGAACTCCTCCTACTCCTCGACCTTGACCCCGCCTTTTTTCAGGCCCCTAACCCATCTTTCCCACCCTCTCCTGCTCCTGCTCTGGTCCTGGGTTTCCCCGCCTCCGACCCTTACTCACTTCTCCTCTTCTTTCTCGGGCTGCCGCTGGGATCCACAGAAGGTGAGGCTGAAACAGGCAGGGCCTGAAGGTGGGAGGTGGAACTGTATTGTGGAGAGCAGGCTTGAACTTACTACCGACCGAGAAGCACAGCTTGTCTGCACACCCCTTCATCCCCATCCCCTCCATTAAAGCCAGGAGGTGGCTCTTGCAACATTCTGCTACCTGGGAACTGCCCTGGTTGTGTACACCATCATCACCAGGGTTGGGCTGGGACTTGGTGCCAACAACCCCTCCTGGTCTTACTGATTCCGTGTCCTGGCACAGGATTTCCTGGGACAAGCGTTCCTGGCCCTGGGAGAGGTGATCGGAGGCCAGGGCAGCCGTGTAGAGCGACTCCTCACGTGAGTGAATGGGAAGGGGTGCAGGTGAGGGGTGAGAGGCTCCAAATCTCCCTTCCAAGGAAGCTGTTGACTGACCATAGGGAGGGTGGGATTGCCTCTGGTCAGGAGCTTTACCAGCTCCCATCACGCTTGTGGGAAAGTCCAGTCTCCGGGGCTGCTCTGTTTAAGTCATCAGGCCTGACATTTTTTCTCTCTCTCCTCACTCTTTCTAAGTCTGAATCAATCTTTAAGGTCCATTTCCAAGCCCTTTTCCACCAGGCAGTTTCCCTTGACTAAATCAAATCCTGAGGAATTTCCATTATATCCACTCACTAAATATGAATTAGTATGTTTTGTATCCCACACCCTGTTTTAGGCACCAGGGATTCATTCATTCCACAAATACCACTGTGCATATACTCTATGTCAGCCACTGTTCAAGGGATTGCAATGGTGAACAAAGCAAAGGTTCCTGCCTTTGGAGAGCTTATACTCTAGTTGGCAGGGTGAGTAATAAGTAAAAGATGTAATAAGTAAATTACATAATAGAAGACATTAAGTGCTATGGGAAAAGAAAAAATAAAGCAGAATAAGGGGGACTGGAAGTGCTGGATGGGTGGAGGTGGGTGAGTAGGTCTCGTGGGCAGGTAACTTTGGAGCAGCTATCTGAAGGTGAGGGAGTAAACACTGTGGACATGTGGAGGAAGAGTACAGAAGCATAATGTGTTTGAAGAACAGCAAGGAGGCCAGTGTGGTTGGAGCCCGGGAAGTGAGGGGAAGGTAGGTGAGGTAAGATTGTTAACAGTCAGGGCCTAGTAGCCTCTGTAAGGACTGTGGACTGTTATTCTGAGAGAGGACTATGCTTTCAAAGGATGTGCTGGCTACCGGTTTAAGAATAAACCTTGCGTGGCCAAAGGTAGAAGCAGGGAGCCAGTGAAAAGGCTAAGACAATAATGCAGTGTGTCAGCAGTGGAGAGAGGAGAAGGGGTCATAGTCTGGATATATTTTGAAGGCGGAGCCAACAGATTTCTGAAGACTGAATATAGATGTGAGAGGAAAAAAAGTGAAGGAGAGGCAAGTTGGGGACAGGAATTGAATCAGTTCAGTCTGATCTGTTGACTTCCTTTTTTTTAAGAGACAGAGTCTCACTCTATAACCCTCAGTAGAGTGCTATAGTGTCACAGCTCACGGCAACCTCCAACTCCTGGGCTTAGGCAATTCTTTTGCCTCAGCCTCCTGACTAGCTGGGACTACAGGCACCCAACACAACGCCTGGCTTTTTTTGTTGTTGTTGTTGCAGTTTGGCTGGGGCCAGGTTCAAACCCCCGAACCTCGGTATATGGAGCCGGCGCCCTACCCCTGAGCCACAGGTGCCACCCTGATCTGTTGACTTTCATATGTTTTATTAAACATGCAAGTGGAAGTGTCAAATAGGCAATATGGTACTTGAGTCTTAGATGCTCCTTAAGGCCATGATACTGATGAGATCACCAAGGAAGTGAGAGGTGAGGGTATAAGAGAGAAAGAGAACCGAAGATTGAGACTCCATGAGGATCTAGAAAAGGAGACTGAGAAGGAGCAATTAATGAACTAGAAAGAGAACCCAGAGAAGGTGACATTATCCTGAAAGCAAAGTGAAGAAAGTATATCAAGGAAAGAGTAACCAGCCACATCAAATGTTGTCACAGGTCAAATAAGATGAAGATCGGGAATTGGCCATTGGATATGGTAAGATGGAGATCCCTGCTGGCCCAGTGACTCACACCTGTAATCCCAGCACTTGGAAGGCTGAGGCAGGTGGATCGCCTGAGCTCACGAGTTCGAGACCAACCTGAACAAGAATAAGACCCCATCTCTAAAAACAAAAAAAATAGCCAGGCATTGTGGCAGGCACCTGTAGTCCCAGCTACCTGGGAAGCTAAGGCAAGAGAATCACTTGAACCCAAGAGTTTTAGGTTGCTGTGAGCTAAGATGGCAAGGCACTCTACTAAGGGTGACCAAGTGAGACTCTATCTCAAAAAAAAAAAAAAAAGATGGAGATCCCTGGCAACTCTTACAAACATAGATTTTTGGTTTCCAGGGACAGATTCTTGCTTTGTTGCCCAAGCTAGAGTGAAGTGGTGTGATCATAGCTCCCTGTAGCTTCAAGCTTCTAGGCAAAGGGGGGCGCCTGTGGCTTAAAGGAGTAGAGCACCAGCCCCATATGCCGGAGGTGGTGGATTCAAACCCAGCCCTGGCCAAAAACTGCCCCCAAAATAAATAAATAAATAATAAAGTCTAAAAAAAAAAAAAAGCTTCTAGGCAAAAATGATCCTCTTGCCTCAGCCTTCTGAGTAGCTGGGACTATAGGGGTACACCATCACACCTGGCTAATGTTTGTTTTTTTTTTTTTGAGACAGAATCTCAAACCATCACCCTACACCACCCGTGGCGTTGTAGCTCACAGCAATCTCCAATTTGGGCTCAAGCAATCCTCTTGTCTCAGTTTTTCTATTTTTAGTAGAGATGAGGTCTCGCATTTGCTCAGGCTGGTCTCAAACTCGTGAGCTCAAGCAATCCACTGCCTTGGCCTCCCGGAGTGCTAGGATTACAGGCATGAGCCACATTGCCTGGCTCTGGCCAATTTTTATTTTTTTATAGAGATGGGGTCTTGCCATGAGACCGGTCTCAGACTCCTGGGCTCAAGTGATTATCCCACTTTGGCTTCCCAAAGTGCTGGGGTTACTGGCATGAGCCACTGCACCTGGCTGACAAGCATAATTTTGAAGGAGAGGTGAAGGTTGAGGAGGGTTAGGAGAGAATGGAAAGCAGGGGATGGGAGTCAAGTAATCCTTCAAGCTTTGCTGCAAAGGAGAGAAAAGAAGATATGGTTAAAGCAGGAAGTGAGGTTCAGAATAGGTTTATAATTCTTTCTCATGACGTTTTGTGAATCCAGAGGTTTAGAATTCTTTTAACATGAGAAAAAATATATACCACATTTGTATATTGATGGGGATGACCAAGCAGGAAACTGAAAATTTAAGGTAATAAAAAGAGGTGAGAAATTCTGATGTGATGTCCTTGTGCAGACAAGATGGTATGAAATATAGTACACAGTGGAGGGATAAATGGCACACGGACAGTTCATTTATAGCAACCGTAGGAGTCTAAGTTGTGTGGGTGAAGATACTGGTGGCAGGGTAGGTGTGGTGGGGGGTGGACATTCTCTTCTGGTTGCTTCAGTTCTGTCAGTGAGTACGAAACAAGGTCATTGCCTGTGAGTGAAGATGGGAGAGGAAGCTTTGGGGGGTTTGAAAAAAGGAGTCAAACCGCCATTTAGCAGAACTGGAAAGTGAAGGGCCTTGAGATGATTACCAAGCATCCTTAAGGACTCTCTTGAGGTTTGTGTGCATTCAACAAGATCACTTAGCATAATTGTGTGTGCTGGGCGGCGCCTGTGGCTCAGTGTGTAAGGCACCAGCCCCATGTACTGAGGGTGGCAGGTTCAAACCCATTCCCAGCCAAACGGCAACAAAAAATACCTGGGCATTGTGGTGGGCGCCTGTAGTCCCAGTTACTCAGGAGGCAAGAGAATCACCTAAGCCCAGGAGTTGGAGGTTGCTGTGAATTGTGATGCTAAAGCACTCTACTGAGGTGAAACTCTGTCTCTAAAAAAAAATAATAATAATAACAAACGTAATTGTGTGTGTGTTTTTTCTGGCCATTTCAGTTTCACAGGTACAGTATGGGTTAAGCAGAGAGTTGGATTTAACTAGGGCTGTAGTTCAGCCAAATAATAAGCATATCAAAGTGAGAGAAGGGCCTGGAATTCACTCTGGGCAAGGGGTTAAAGAGAACATGAGGGGGGTGAAGAACAGTGAGGAGGTAATAGGATCAATGATTCATCTGCCCCGTCCTCATGACCCTCCCTCTAGTTAAAACACAGAGAGTCACAGGTTGAAAGAGTCAAATAATTTTCATATGTGGAAAATAACATAAGCCAGGGCTGAACTGGGGCTCTCCTGACCTAGCTTTCTCTTGGCCATATGTTGGATCCCTTTGGGAATCAAGGTTTATAGGCCCCTGTCAACAAGGTCCCTTACTACTGGGCCCCTTACTACAACTTCTAGGGTCGGAGAAATAAAGCTTCTTGTCTTTTTTATTTTTAAAAAAAATATGGACCACTTCACGAATTGGCGGGTCATCCTTGCTCAGGGGTCATGCCATGCTAATCTTCTCTGTATTGTTCCAATTTTAGTATATGTGCTGCCAAAGCAAGCACATCCTTTTTATTTTTTTCTCACTTTTCACAGTCTCCAAAAAGTATCTCAACTACGACCAGGAACCAGCCCTTTTGCCCCCTGGGTCTGGATAGAAATTCCTCCCCCTCATTCAGAATTGCTGTGCACATTCCATTTGCCTATTTCCTTTCATATTCTACCTCCACCTAAAAACTCCCTGAGGGCACAGTCTAACAAAGCTGGAGAATGCCAGCTGGCCAACTCATACAGGGTGGCCATAAATCTCGTGTGCAATTGGCTATTTTAAATAGTAACTATGGCCATCCTGTATGGAGCACTGCACCTGGCATATAAGTACCAGGGTCTGCTTTGAAGAATATAACCATATAAAGCTTACAAGTTGCTTTGCCTTTATATCTCTTCATTGCCTGACAGAAAGTAATTTTTCCCACTTCACAGAGAAGAAAACTAAGGCCCAGAAAGGGGAAATGACTTGCCCAGGGTGACACAGCTTAAAAATCATAAAATCCTGGCTCGGCACCTATGGCTCAAGCGGCTAAGGCGCCAGCCACATACACCTAAGGTGGCGGGTTCGAAGCCCGGGCCCACCAAACAACAACGGCTGCAACCAAAAAACAGCCGGGCATCATGGCGGGTGCCTGTGGTCCCAGCTACTGGGGAGGCAGAGGCAGGAGACTCGCTTGAGCCCAGGAGTTGGAGGTTGCTGTGCGCTGTGATGCCATGGCACTCTACCCAGGAGGACAGCTTGAGGCTCTGTCTCAAAAAAAAAAAAAAATCATAAAATCCATCCTGGGTCTGCTGACTTTAAATCCTGTGTCTTTCTTACACAACCATATGAGATATCCACCTAAGCTAGTCTAACCTCTTCCTACCAGACCCCTCTCCAGCCAAAGTCAGGCCCTTCCCTACCAGTAGCCACCCAGAACAGAAGGAGACACACTCAAGGGACTGTCAGTAAATGTAAAATTGAATCCAGTGGCCTACCCAGTCCCTGATTGACCACCCCAATCTTTGCTGTCTATCCTCCTTCCTATAACTAATAGGCTTTTTCCACTTCCAGGGGTGTACCAGGCAAGAAGTGTGGGACCATATTGCTGACTGCAGAGGAGCTTAGCAACTGTCGGGTCAGTAAGGTCCATGTGCTAGACCCGGGAGTGCCCTTCTCCCCGTACTCCCTTTAGTGGACTGTCTGAAGGCTACAGGCAATTTGAGTGTCAACAGCCCAGCTGCATCCATCCCTAGGACATTGCCACTATGCAGCTGTGTGCAAACAAGCTGGACAAGAAGGACTTCTTTGGGAAATCAGACCCCTTCCTTGTGTTCTACAGGAGCAATGAGGATGGCACGTGAGTCACTGCCATCAGGGCTCTCAGGCTGGGGGTGGGGGCATATGATTAACAAGTGGGGACTCTCAGGAATCTCTAACAGATTTGGACCTACACTCAAGCCAGGTTCTAATCCTTCCATTCCCCTTCCAGGTTTACTATCTGCCATAAGACAGAGGTTGTGAAAAACACGCTGAATCCCGTGTGGCAGCCCTTCAGCATCCCTGTGCGGGCACTGTGCAATGGAGACTATGACAGGTCTGCTTGGCCTAAGTTAAAGGGCCAAGGACATTACAATGGGGTTTCCAGAATGATGGCAGAAGTGACATAATAGTATTGGAGGGTCCTGATCAATGAGACAGACTTTTGGGCATGAAGATGGATGGATGGGGAGGTATATGAACAGCCACATAGATGGATAGGTGGACTACACATGGATGGATGGGGGATGGGTGGACCGGTAGGTGGATTGTAGATGAAAGTGCAGATGAACAAATGAATGAGCAGATACATGGATGGATGATCAGATGGAAGAATAAACCAGTGAATGGTTGGATGGGTGTGTGGATTGATGTATAAAAACAATGGTAAGGCTCAGTGTCTATGGCTCAAGCGGCTAAGGTGCCAGCCACACACACCTGAGCTGGCAGGTTCGAATCCAGCCCGGCCCGCCAAACAACAATGACAGCTGCAACCAAAAAAATAGCCGGGCATTGTGGTAGGCGCCTATAGTCCTAGCTACTTGGGTGGTGGTGGCAAGAAAATTGCTTTAGCCCAGGTGTTGGAGGTTGCTGTGAGCTGTGATGCCATAGCAAACTACCCAGGGTGACAGCGTGAGGCTCTGTCTCAAAAAAAAAAAAAAAAAAGGAACAAGATTGGTGAGTAGATAGAGGGGAAAATAAATAAATGGATAGCAGATGAATGAATAATTGGACTGATGGGTAGACTGTGGATGGACAAATGACGGATGGATTAACAGATGGATGAATAAATAGATGAGCTGATATATGGTAGATAAGTGATAAGACAGGTAAATGAGAATTTGATGAATGCCAGGAGAGGCAGATGCATGAATGAAAAAGCAAATAAAAAGGATAGGTGGAGTGACAGGTGGATTGACAGACAGATGAATGGATGGAAAATTGATGAGTTGATGGATTAGTGAGTGAATTAGTTGATGGATGAGTATAAAATAGATAGACAGGCTAACCTAATAAGTGAATAAGTAGGTAGTATAAAGACAGGTGGATAGGGATAGGTGAGAGGATGGAAGGATGGACGGGCACACAGATGGATGAGTGGTTGGATAGTTATGCAGATACATGGATGACCAGATGGACTGATGTTCTATACTTGGGTGCTTGGTTGGGCAGATGAATCCATAGACAGATGGATGTTTATATGCATCAGTGAGTAAGTCAACAGCTGGATGTATAGTTTGATAAATGGATAAAGAAACAAATTGATAAGTAACACATTGGCAAATGTATGGGTCAATGGGTGGTTAGATGGATAGATAGTTAAATGAATTGGTACACTGATAGATAAGAAATATGAAAAGACTTAGGCAGGATAGTTAGGAACTAGGTCTTTGGAACCAGAAGGTCAGAGTTTAAATCTCAGCTCAGTCACTTATAAGCTAAGGGATCTTAGCAACATTATTTGTTTTTTTTTTTTTTGTATCTCAATTTCCTTATCCAATAATAATAGTATTTACTTTATCCAGGGTGGTTGTTAAATTAAATGAGACAATCTGTGAGACTGCTGAGAACAATGAATACAATAAGACTCAATAAGCGGTTAAAAAAAAAAAGAGTAATAGTGGTGCTAATAGCAACAGTAGCAGTAGTAACAGTGGCAGGGTACATGTAAGGACTGATGAATGAATAGTTAGGAGGAGAAATAGATTAAAAGATGAACGGGATGATGGAAGGGCAGATGAGTGGATGGGGAAGTGATTAGCTTACAGTTAAGTGGATGAGAGCAGCATACACACCCAGCCTATTTATCTCTTGCATTTCAGAACAGTGAAGATTGATGTGTATGACTGGGACCGCAATGGAAGGTAGAACTGCCCCACATAGTCCCTTCTCCTATGTTTAACCCCAAAAGTTCTCTGCAATATGTGGTACATTCAGTAGGAATGCCCAAGTAGCCTTGGGAACCAAGAAGGGTGATGACAGATACCAGGGTCTTGGGGACACATGATCCCCTGGATTGTCTTTCTGGTACACTGTCTCTTCCCTTTTCTTACCCTTAGTTTGGCCCCCCTTCTAGCCCCAGCCCTCATACCCTGCAGCCCAAGTAGGGGTGTAGGATGAAAGAAATGAAAAGATTGGGTTCAGGCCTGGCTGTAAACCAGCAGCTACTGCTGCTTACCTACCCCTGGCCTCATTACAGCCACGATTTCATCGGTGAGTTTACCACCAGCTACCGGGAGCTGAGCAAGGCCCAGAACCAGTTCACAGTGTATGAGGTGAGAGTTCCAGCCCTGCTCAGCTAACCCCAGGCCTCCCTCCTACCAGGCACTGTCTGGAGCTCTCTTCCTTTGTTTCTCACCATCACTGTTACCTTCCTCTACTTAGGTACTTAACCCTCGGAAGAAATGTAAGAAGAAGAAATATGTCAACTCAGGAACTGTGAGTGCTCCCTGGAGGTCCGGCCCTCCCTGGATCCTTCTGTGTCTGTCCCCATTGACATAGCATGACAAATACTGGGGGTAGGGAACGGCAGCAGGCACAGGTAGTACCACTTAAGGTTTTCTTTGTTTTTGTCTTTTCCTCACCCAGGGAAATTTTTCAATCTTTTTTTTTTTTTTTTTGAGATGGAGCCTCAAGCTATCCCCCTGGGTAGAGTGCCATGGCATCACAGCTCATAGCAACCTCCAACTCCTGGGCTCAAGCGAGTCTCCTGCCTCTGCCTCCCAAGTAGCTGGGACCAC